>JASSRZ010034265.1:0-17411 GCA_032164315.1 Malacoctenus gilli | reverse complement strand
CGTTGATCGGCTGTTAAAACTCTGACTGTTTCTCAATAAAAATAAGACTTTTTGCCAAGTTTACGCCATTTCTCTGCGTTTTAATGAGTGTGAGTTATGATTTAGCATTTCAATCAATCACGGCACAACGCTGGAAAAATGCAATGCTAAAAACTGGGTCCATGATCCGCTCAGGCTGCACCAATTGAGGAGCATCCTATGGTAAACTCCCTGGATTGACAAACCGTTAACGAACACTGAATCCAGGGTGAGCAGCTAAGAGAAACATGAAGGTAATTCAGCGAATAAGACGCACAGAAAACACCAGAGGAGGGAAATCCTCCATTTTTCCCCCTCAAGCAAGTCAAACACTGATTGCACAAACCGTAAAACACCATTCAAAGCTTTGTGGTGATGGTCAGATCGAACGCCGCAACTCCGTTTCTGCCCATGAAAACCCAGCGGCCGTACGCTCCCTCCTCAACACGTCCTTTTCAGGGCCAATCAGGCCAACAATCAACCACCTTTTCTTGAGGAAAACTCACCCATGGAGTGCTGCATCAGCTGTGGAGTGCAGCGTCTCTGTGCGTCTGTGTCATCAGTGGCTCGAGCCGTGCAGAAGAGCTCCGCTTCACTTCCTGGCGTGGCTTCTTTTTTTTTCAGAGCGGCTGTATACAGTGTCACAACACCCTGCCTGCGACCACAGAGACAGACCGGCTGCAGCGCTCATTCAAAACGCAGACAAGCAGGCAGACGTGTGTTTAAAAAAGAAAATGAAGAGAGTGTGGTCCCACTTACCAGCAGAAAAATCCAACAAACTGCTCTCCTTCACTGCCGTTTTATGGTGTTAGTATCTCGTCTTCACAGGAGAGCGCAGCTGTGAGAAGCTGGACTCCAAAATTACAGTTTAACCAGCATGTGCACATAAGTTGAATGGTTGGAGGACAGCAGACCAAACTAAAAACGACCAACTTCCCCTCGCTGGCTGGGTTTGACCACTCCCTCCCTCACCGAGCAATTACGTCATGAACAAACACCAGCTAACCTAAATCCTGTTGCCAAGTCAACAAACATGCCTGCAGCAGCAGTGACGAGATGATGAATCAGATCTGGGAACGTGTTGAGGAGAAGGAAGCTTCTGTCCCACTCAGTTTGACTGCCGGGTGACCCGTTAGCAGCGTGAAAGTTCATCCTCAGGAGAGTCTGAGTCAACAATCTGTCTTTTCTCCCAAAACTGACACAAACTGTCCAGTTTTATGTTCGCCATAGCTACTTGGTGTGCAGCTTAGGAAAAAGCTTCGCAAATGGAGGTACTAGTACACCATGGGGTACTTCAAACTACTCCAGTAAGTATTCTAAGTGGTCAACAAAAAACACTGTATAATCCTAATTTACTAGTATTTACCACAGCTGAATTCTTTCCACAGTGTTCAAAATTGGGTCATTTTTTCTGCTTTTGATAACTGTCTCAGCCTTTACTGGAGACGCTGCGGTTCTTCTCTTGCAGCCGTTTGATCAGCTGGCCTGGAACCAGTTGAATTTATCTTATACAACTTTTGTTGCCGGCTTCCGGAAAAATTAGGCGCCACTCTGACCTTATAAAGACAAACCAACAAGGTGAATTTAAGATTTAAGCTAATCTGAATAGATTTGCCTGAGTCTGCCAGTCTGCCACTTTGTTTCTGACTGTGGCGGGTCAGCCGAGGTTCTTGCTGGGTAAAATACCCCGTGGAACATAAAGGTTCAGCAGTAAACCACAGACGAGTTTAGAAAAAGCCTCATCCCGCCCTTCAAGGAGGACGTCTGCAGCTTTCAGCCAAAATTGGGGCAAAGAACACTTCAAAATAAAACTCCCCCCGAAAAGCACGACGGCAGTTTCGTAAAACACCATAACGATGCAAAATATGACCGAGTCCGGCTGTGACACATTTGCACATTTGTGGCTATAGTGTTGTTTTTTTTACAGGGGCAAAAACCAGGATTCAGCATCATTAGCATTCCTAGTAAATAGCTGTGGTTTGAAGTGCTGCTCAGCTTTAGCTCCTTCAAAAACAGGCAGCAGCACAGTCAGAGTGGACGCAGCTCGATGCAAAACCCTCCTTAAATATCTTTGGGTCATTTTAGGACATGTTTTTATCATACTGGAAGAAGCACTTCTTCATTTCTTAACAGAAATGAATCTGTACTTCAAATTTGCATGAAACAACGGAGATGATGTTTTTTTTTTTTTTTAATTTCAGTTGCATTCGAAACAGAAATAATGCTTTTTTTCCCCTCCCAGTCATGAAGTAAAACACAACAGCTGTTAACGACTTGTAGTTTCCAAGAAAGTGTCTCGTCATGACTGAGTCAACATAAAATTGATTTGTAACCAGGTACAATCATAAAAAGTTGAACAATAATCGTCTTTTTTTCAGGAAAATCGGTATGTTTCTTTCAAGTTTAATGTTCAAGCGGATAGAACTTCCTAAAATCGAACTGAATCACCTTTTACAGCATAAATTGATGGAAATGATCTCAACGGCCTGTAAAGAGCGTTGAAGCCGAGGACCCTGGGAATAACAACAGTTTCCGTCACTTGCTCATTCTTGTGGTTAAGGGGGCGCCGCCACCGCCACTGCAACGGCAGCTGCTCAGATTTGACAAAACTCGAAGCAAACAAGTTGTTGTTTGATAAGTGCCTCTGAAGTTCGCTTGTGTGGGAGGAACTGTGCAAAGGGACATTTGCATGTTGCCGCTTGCCTCTGAAGAAGGGACTCGGGGGGAGATGCTTGAAAGGGGGATCGTGGGTGTCGGTGCAGAGATGTGGCAGGTAGATATGGAGGTGTGCGGCGTGCGGAGGTCTGATCGCCTCAGAAACGACGCCGCTTTCTCCACGTTCAGCAAACAATGGGAATTTGCTCTGTGTTGCACAAACTTGTGAGTGTACATTTGTTGTTTTTCATCCTTCAACGTGCAATTTTATCCATCTTTACATCTCGTAAATATATCTTAGCTGCAATCTGACTGATTTAGAAGGTGAAGCGATGGAAAAAGTGACGGTTTGCTGCCCTGATCAGCCGCTTGGCCCCTTGCGATTGAGACTTTTCACAGAATTTTTGGACGCAACGTCTAAATTTGTTTTGGTTTTTTTGTGGTTTTTCTAAATTTAGTGTGAATTTGAAGGTCATTTCTGGAGGTGGGGGGGAAATCGGACGATTTTTTTTTCTGTGGTTATGTGTAAGAGTGTTTCCACACTCCATAACTGGGGGCGTCAAGTGCCAAAATAACCTCACAGCTCAGCAGCTTCCCGCATTCGGTGTGTGACCGCAACAGCCTCACAGTCTGACCGCTGACATCCATTGATCCGTCAGTCAGCTTCAGCATGTGTTAATTTGTCTGCATCTCATCTTCACTGTGTAATAATTTCACAACAGATAAACTCTTCAGTCTAAAATATGTTTGCAGTAAGTTTGGTTCCTGCAGAAATATGTCCCAGCAAACTAATAAATATGCTGTAAATAAGTTGCTAAGCAGGCACATGATTTCATCGAGACATTCAACCAACATTCGTTCATCCCAGCTGGCCATTTTTGTGTCACTGTAGGAAACTGCAGCTGATACAACTCCTAATACTGTAAATTCAGCGCGTTGCTTTCAGCTTTTCTCACAGCAGGTAGGTTTAAATATCCACTTATAGGAGCGCAGTATCACATTTCAGTGGTGTTACACAGCTAATGGGTGAATGTCATCAAATCTCAAGAAGCAACATTGAATCAAACTCGATATTTGATTCAATTGGGAAGTCTGCTATTCCCAATTGTTTTCGCTCTAAAACTTGTTAAAACAGGAAAACGCTGAATGACGCAAGAAAAGAAAATGGACTGCAAATCATGCCGTCAGTGTGTGTGTGTGTGTGTGTGTGTGTGTAAGAGCACTGAAGGGGGATGTAGCCGTTTTCCCTGAAGTGACAATAACAGGCGTCCGTCCCACGTGTCACCGCTTGGCTCCTCCTCCCACGCTTCTGCAGAGAGGAACACACAAGCGCTATTATTATCTCTGACAGGAAGCACGCCGAACCACACCACAGCCGGCGCGGCCGACTCTCACTCCCTCTCTTTGTCTCCCGCTCTCTGACTCAGCCTTTCCTCTCCGTTGTTCTGCCGGCCTGATGCACTTCGTCTCTCTCGGCAGCGAACTTTCGCACTGCTGTTTGCTGCTCTGTGTGTGCAGAGGTCTGATCAGCTGGTACAGTCAGATGTGGACGAGTTCACCTCTCAGACATCACTTGATCCTCGACACAATCAACAGTTATCATCATGAAGACTCGCTGTTTAAAATCTTGGAAACATTCCTCTGCATGCATGAAAACCTGCAAAAACGTATTTTTTTCATGCAGCCCTGCAAAAAACAGAAAGTGATCGACACATAAACAAATTGTGAAACATTAAACTTGATGTTTTTCTTTTGGGAATTGCTTCATTTTTACCAGCTTCACCTGTTGACACACTAAGGAGGATGTTCACAAGGAAACTGGAAGAATCAGTCAAAACTTATCGACCTTGAAAACTGTGAAAGAAATTGTTTCCTCTGAAACTCACACCTTGAAAAACAACAATGTTAGTCTGACCAAACATAAAACAGCAAATAAACTCATTTAAAGGTGCAAAAGTCATTCATACAAAATCGTCCGGTGAAAAGGGGAATGCTGCCCTCTGGTGGCGCGAAGCCGACAACGACAGAATAAAGGCGCCAGGTAAAGAAAACGTTAAAAGTGTGCGTTATGGCGCCATCTGGCGGCCACGTGTTTATACTGCAGAAGCACCAGAACAAGAGGAGCTTACCTAAAAAAAACTAACAAAAAGTGGTAACGTGGTAGTGATGCAGCATTGCTGGTTAACGCAAAATGGTGGTTAGACAACTTTTTTATGTGGATTTACAGAATGTGTGATGCTTTTCCACACATGTCACATCAACCCTCTCCGTCTCATCGTTTTTCTCTGCTCTTGAGTCTTTCAGCTTGTTCCTCCTGTTTGTATTAAAAACACATTTCTCCCAATCTCTGTAGGAAATGGAACAAAGCCCAGGAAAAAAACTATTAACGATTTTTAAATATCTTCTTGGTGCCTGCGTCGCATTGAATAAAATGGAAAAAGCCTCATAAAACCAACCAAGAAAACACTGTGTTTCCTCTAATAAAACTTTTATACCCCAAGTTTGTTCTGTAAACAGCATCAGAGGGCAAGCCAATGAAAATGTGTCTGTCTAGTGTTGTGTGGGAAAGAAACGCAGCTAATGATAGAAGCAGTAAGACGGCCAATTAACCGATTAATGTGGTGGAAGGACGCGAAGGTTGATTGTATTTAAGTGTCTATACAACCTCGACATAAACCCGTGCACAAAGAGAGCCAGAATCAGCCCCTGACTTCTGTACAAGTGTGCTTTATTTGCGTATTTATTCGTGAGTCTTTCAAATGCGGTTTGGAAAAATCAACATATACAAAACCAAGATGACTCTTCTGGTTAAAAACAGTCTTTCCTGGAAACGTATTTCCAGCGACGACAGCCGAAACGATGTCGTTACCTTGGAGTTCTCACTGCATCCAGCGCCGTGACAGTAAATGACACGTTTTTCTATTTTTATTCGGTGAGTATTTTTCGGGAGGGACTTCACGCACCGAGTCTGACCCAAACCCCCGCTGACAACACACAGGGCCGGAGCCAGCCTCCCACGTACGCAGAGGTGAAGCCTTCAAACACACGTTTCATCCCAGTTAATGGAAAACGTCTCGTTGCTGGTGACAGAAGGTGGAAAAACGTGGTGAAGACGGACCGACCTCTGCTGGGTTGTTGGAGCAAAATTTTGCTCTGCTGTTTGTATTCGTCTCTCCTCACTTGTAGCCCAATTTAGGTGGAAAATTTGGGTGTTTGTGAGCGTGTAAAGTAAAAGTTTCACCTGACACCTACATTCGAGGTCCACCTTGTAGGGATGGGGGGGGGGGGCAGGAAGCTTGAACGGTCCCTGTCAAAGGCTGCACTGAGTCCCATCTCCACGTTGCCATGGAGACCAGTCTTCAGGTGAGGCCTACAGCCTGGTTAGGATTCAATTTCGATTTCAATTCGATTTATTTTCCTTTCACTCACCAATATCGTACTCTAGTTACAGAACCAGTACTTAATTACAATAATACTCAAGTAAATGTAGATAGAAGCCACCTAGAGAAAACAACATTAAGTTATAAAATAGCTACTACCGGATGTAAGTTTTCTACTGTTATTAAGAGGAGTTGCGCGCTGACGTCAGTTTAGTCGCACAGGCTGCAGCGTGTCTGTGTTGGTCAAACGGAGCTAAAGCGCGTACGCGTTTAAACTCACGTCACATTTAACGTAGTATTTTAATAATTTATGACAGTAGCTTATTTTTTCGGGACTAAACGTGTTAAACACTCACCGGTGTGTTAAACACTCACCGGCGTCAGCCGGCGACGCAGGACGTCGATGGTCTTAGCCACAGAAGATAAAATGCTATTAACTGAACCTAGTCACGTGACTACACGGCCTCCTTTGATTGGTCAAGCGGACCCGGGAGAGGGAAGAGACCAAAAAATGGGATTTTATGTGTAAATATTAGTTAAAATAAACTCAAAAAAGGAGAATTGGCCTAAAAGTCAGGTTTTTTTTCTTCATAGTCACACTCACGTAAACATAATTTTGCTTTAAAAGTACTTGCAGCGAGCACGATTTATCCGAAAGTAACGTCTTGCTACCCACCTCTGTGGAGCCACTTTCCAGAGTCAGATGACAAGCCTGTAAAAAGCACCATCCACTGTACAACCTCACCCTGTTTGTCCTGACTGGGAGGGAGGTTATTGCAGGTCAGCACCTCCAGAAGCGACTCCAGGCCACCACCCAGGAGCGCTGCCCAAGTAAGGTCACTTCCTTACCCCCCCTCCCCCCTCTCTCGCCCCCCTCACCCATTAAGATACAGGGACTCTCGGCAGGGCTGGGTAGTGTCAGCCTTTCCAGCTTGATGCTCTGTAATTATTCCAGGCTGGTCCAATAAGGGCTGGAGACTCGGGGAGGGACGGCCAAGCGTGTTTCAAATTAGAGCTAAATCACACGTGTCCAAACATGTAATCGCCTGCTGGCACACGAACAGGAAGACCACATTTACAACCAATGTAAACACTTGTATTCGCCTGTTTTCATACACAGACGCTGACCATTTCTCACGGGATGTAAACACGTTGCATTCTGGTTGTTGTAGGAAGAAATGGCTTCTTTACGCTTTGGAGAACATTTCCTTCTGACTGTAATTGGTCTGCTTTGTAACTGGAGCCTTTTACAGTTGGTAAATGGTACAAAAGAGATGGTCAATATGTTGCAAAAACACAATATCATCATCAGCGTCATCATCGTTGCCTCCTGCAGTCTTTCTGGTTAAAGTTGTGCTGACGAGGTTACATGAAGCTCGGTTCAGCGCTATAAAAATGTTCAGTGGTCGATGACGAAGCTCCTGTATTTCCCCAAAGTCAGTGGCCGATTTATAACCGATCTGAGAAGAATATCGGTGAACCTCCCAAACCGCCGGGGGACAGTCCGGAGACCGACGGGGTCACGGCTGAGTCAGGCGGCGACCCTGTCGCCCGAGTCATCGTCGTTCCTCCCCCTCCGAACGCAGTCGCAGCTGGCCTGGAACCTACCAGCGAACAAGACAAAAGGAAAAAGGCAAAATGGGAAAAACGGCAGTAACACTAACCCTCACCAACATAAAGAAGCAGTGGACCTTCAAAATAAAAGTGACCCTGAGTTGGAAAGCTGATTAAAACATGAGAGAATGAATTAATTCATCAGTATTCTGAAAAACTATTTGAAACACAATGATTGTAGTGCTTTCCTAAAGAGACACAGACTTACAACACACCCCAAATATGTGTTTTTATTCATTTTTTTTTCGTGTAAATGTGAAAATATCAAAGAATTGCTTCACAGCACTTTTTCCTCGTCTTGCACTTGTTGTGAATCTCCCTCCAAAGCTCCAGTTGGTCTGATATGTCGTGTTTCTTCCTGTTTGGGCCGGCGTGCTGCAGTTCACTCTCTCACCACACCGAGGCCTACCTCGGCAGCGTGGGAAGTTAGCTGGCCCGCCTCCCCGCGCGACAGAAAACATGAGGTTTATGTGAGGTCGCTCTCGCGTCCGAGGTCCCCGGCACGCTCACTTCCGGCGGCGTTATTTCCGGACCATACATATCATGCAAATAAACAAGGTCCCTTCTGTGGCTGCGGCGCACATTCTTGAGCCGCGCCGGACGGTCACTGTTGCCGTTTGCGTCCGCTGTCATTACGGCGGCACTGTTTCCTCTGCCTACGGGCCCAAAAATGCAACCTCCAGTCCGTCTGTTGTATGGTATGGAATCCCACTGTGACCAAAAGGCAGTATTTTATAGATCAAACTATGATCTGTGGTTTGACTAGACGCAACGCAGAGTCTGCATGAGCTTCTCTGAGAAGAAGGTGTTATCCAACTACTCACCTTATATTTTTTACTGAATTTCTTTGTGTTAAACAGCTGAAATTATCACCAAAAAGTCAGATTCTTCTTGATAAAGAAACGAAGAAAAACCCTAACATTTTTTTATCCCAAACGCGCTATACACAGGGAACACACAACCCTGCGTGCGATCGCACACAAACAAGTCGAACTTCAGCGAAGCTTTTCTCACGTAACGGAGACAAACGTCTCACACTTCTGGAAACTCAATGAGCTTCACAGGCTCGTCAAGCGGGGACGAGCCTGCCGACGTGTCGCTGCCCACACGCGAGGACTTCATTAAACATCGGGCACAAACGCCACGAGTGCTCATCCACGTGAATCCAGCCGCTGTGTCTCTCATTTTTGGGGGGAGTTTTGTTCTATTGGACGCACCAAATCATACATTTCGGCTGCATTTTGCTTTGAGAGGCAGAGTTTGGCTTCACTGCAATGTCTTCAGCCAATCAGACTGAAAACGGGGGTCTTCAGCCACTGTTGGGGGTAACTTTTTGGGCTCCAATGACAACAGGTTTGGAGACACGTGTTAAAGTACAACAAGTGCACAACTCCCACTCAGACAGTGAGCGTCTGCTTAGGCTTGTGGATCTATTTAGGTTTTTATGGGCTCTCGTCCCTCTGGAACCATCACAGTCGGCCGCATCCTCATTTACCGTATCTCCTATTAAACCCACACGGCTCGGTTTAATTAAGTTGACTCACAGCGATGTGGACAGCCGAGCGAGTCTGTTTGAATCAAAGAAACGTGGCCCCAAATGAACTTAATTGGGAACAAATGGACGTGAGGACTCGTGACCACATGTTCAACTTTCCAAACGGTCTCAAAAATAACAAGCCGAGTGTCCCGACACATTGACGCGGTGGTAAAGAAAAAGGTTCCCTTCCTAGATGAAAATTCGGACTTCAACTGTTGCTTTTTTGAAGAGGAATGAACCTTTAAGATACACTGAGAGCTTGTTTGTTTGTTTTCTCTTTATAAAAACAAATCAGCGGCGTTTGTGAGGGAACAGAGCAGCCTCAGACAATGATGCTGCCGCCACCGTGCTTCAGTCTGTTGCTGCAACTGTGTGAAATCAGACCACAGAAGCAGGAAGTGGAAACTCTCGGCGACAATGAAACCCCCCCGAAAAACCCAACAGGATAATTTCTATTTACACATGAAATCGCTCTCTGTTGAAAATATTTGTCCAAAGCGAGAATGTGACCGAGTCGTCTTCTCGGACCTGTGAAAACAAATGACTGTGTGACGCTCCAAAAAGCAGCACCTCCTGCCTTTTTTTTCTTCTCTTCTTCTAGGAACCGACCATCAGCAGTAAACACACAGGGAGCTCCGCCCCCTCACGTTGGTTTCTGAGGCCTGGAGCACATCTGCTGCGGTGTTTTTTTGTTTCAATCTCTGCACCTTGTCGCCTGTGTGTTGCTGCAGCCACGCGCTAACTACTACGACATGTTTATTAGCGCTTTGATTTATCGAGGGGGGGGGATCGTAAAGTTTAGCGTCAGGGTGTGGCTTCTCGAGATCAAGACGGTGTGCAAGCCATAAACATTCAGACGAGATGTGTCACTTTTGGTGTACGAGATCTGTGGTTTATCACCTGGGTTCTGGTTGTCAAACCCGACGTTTGGACATCAAAGGAAATAATAATTCTACAGTTTCCAGGACGTAAAGCGGGCACCGCGAGTCGTCTCACTTCAACTCAGTTCTCTCTGCCTGATTCTCCAAAACACGCCGGCGTGGTGAAACCACAACGATGGGGTTTTCCGAGACTCCCCACCGCCGTTTACGCTTCGGGTTCAGAGAACAATAGATAAGAAACCGGCGGCGACTGACGCGCACGCCACAATGAGACTGTACCGTCCGCCGCAGTGAGAATGTTCCTGACAGGAAGCGAGCGTCGAAAGCAGCAGGGATGCTTGTCCAACATCGAGGAAGTTCGACTTCTGAACGCCGTTATTTTAGTGAAACATGAAATTTGTGCAAAAGAAAAGGGGGGATTTTACTAAATATACCCAAAGCAAAGCACTTGAATATTGTCTTATTCCTTCAAATGCCAGCAAAGACCTGATGATAACTACTAATTTCAGAGACGATGACAATCACAATGAAAGAAACTAAACGAAGGCTTGTGTCCCTTTGTATCTTCATTTCTATACCATACTTTTCCTCACTCACGTCTTTCCATCATCTTCTTTCCACTGAGTAACTGTCTGCTTCAATCGTAGTGTGACCACGACATGACCACAGCTGTCCATCTTCAGACATAAATACCCTGCGCGGCTCCACCCTCGGACAGAAATAGGGCAGACTACACAGACGTGCGTTGGGAACTGGGCTGCATTCAGTCTGAAACACCGACTCTCCATTGTGCAGACTTGCATACATTTCGATATATATTAAGAGGAGAGACGAGGCAACATTGTCCAGCGATTGCAGGATCTGAAAACGTCTTTTCAATCGATTACTGACGACTAAGATTCAGATGTACGTTTTTAAATCTCGGTTACATAACTTTCGTATTTTAGGCAACATATTTCTCTTTTACTGACACCACATTGCTGTTTCTTAGTTTTTTTGCCCAATTAAAAAATATCTTGAAGACGAACTGCCTGCTTAAAAAGTGGCTCGTTAAATATTACTGGTTAACAGAAGCCCTAAAAACATGGACCAACACCCTGCAAGAAAGCAGCCAACACGACCATGAAAACATGTTTTTTTCAGTGTTACAACCAAGCATGGGATGGTCGGGCGGTTTGCTCTCAAACAGAAGGTTGGTGGTTCGATACCCATTTTCACCAGGAAGACGAGTTGCTCCCATTGCTTTTTTGAGCACTTTTCACGATATCTGTTGGCGTGTCATTGAATGGATGAACGCTTCTTCCATTGGATGATGTTGCCTGGAACCAGTAAAGTGTTTTTTGACCCAAAAGCTTCAAACATTGACTCTGAGTCTTTCTCCGCAAAACAACCTGCTGAAAGCTTCAAGTGTTCTTCTGCGCTGTTGGGAAACGTCGCTGTAAATGCGGCCCGCTGCTGCCGTCCAGTCATCACATCATTGGGAGGCACCGCGAGTTTCAGCTGAAGGCCCAATTAGCAGCTCTGCCAAAGACACATCACAGGTTCTTTAGGGCGACCTTTAAATAAACCAGAAAAGTTCAGCTGCGTCGCGAGTGCCGGATGTTCTTCCAAGAGTACGAAAACACTGGTCCACCCTGCGTTCTGGGATCGATCCCTCCAAGTTGGTGGTCAAACTCTTTTTATTGGATCATCTACTTTGGATTTTTTGAATAAACTTAGTGTGTTTCTCTGTATTTCCTCCTGGCTCACACTAGTCTTTTGAGATGACTTTATAAGTCTCAGTATGACTCTTCCGGCTCAGTTGAAGGGCCAAGTATGGATGAACTCACTGCCACTCGTAAGCTTATGGACTTAGACATCAGTTTGTTCCCTAACACTGCCCACATCTGGACAGTTTGGTCAAACTCTGCTTGGACAGAGACGGAAGAGTTGCACTCATTGGTTACTTCAGTTTCAGAGAGTGACACATAATATATCATAAGACATAAAAGAGAGAAGAGTGCGTGTGTATGTGTCTTCAAAACAAATACATATAGTTTCCTTCTTGATCAGTAAGAGTGGTCCTCACAGCATGCAATAGGGACATGGTCCTCACAAGTACATCCAAACACTACTGAATGTGTGTGATTTTGTTGGTTTCTTGTGTGTGTAAATTCGAAGTTGTGAGAAACAGAAACCTCATTAGCTCTGAAATGAGACACGCTTGTCAAACGCCTGATGTGAAACCACTGCTGCTGTTCTGCTCTCGCTGTGTAATCTGGCTAATTGTGTTTGTTTCAGCAGCTCCGATCCAACACGCGTCCGAGGTTCCGGACCGGCTGTTGGGTTTGGTCCAGTTTTGATCTAATCCTGCATCAAAAGTCGCCACAATGCTGTCAGGAACTAAAAAATGATGTCTGCGGCGCCCGCTAACGAGTGAGGAAAAAACGCACGCGCACACACACAAAACCTCCAAGGCGACTGATGTATTAAAATTAATAGCTTAGCTGCTGCTTTCTAATTGGTGACATAAGTCTATAAGCTGGAGGCTCCAGAAACCACAGTGGTGCTAAACCAGGCTAATGACTGAGTACATTTAGGGATGGAAACATTAAATGTTTGCTTTTCTGATAAAAAGTCACCATACACAAATTTGCGGGTACGATAAAAGTTGCGAAAGCTTTTTAAAAAGGTGGCAGAGGATTACTTTGAAACATTAACATTGGATCAAAAAAGCAGTTACAGCCTCATTCGCTCTTTACTCTCGTGTTCTCACGGCTCTCATTAACACAGCAACTTCCATGTGTCGGGTCGGAAATTTAACAACGTTAAAAGGGACAAAATTGTGAAATTGTGCTGGTTTTACCCTCGGGAACTGGTGGAGACCAAACCGGAGCAACTTTCACTCAACTCACCTTGTGCTCTGGAGAGTTACAGCGAGAATTCCAAGAAACGTGTCAAGATACGTGTCTGAGATTCAATTGTGTCATTAAATATATAGAGAGACACGTAAAGAAAGAAACGCTCGTGTTCACCTTCTCAAATGTCCCAGTTAACTGAAAGAAGTGTTGCATAATGCCCACATCTGAAACGACAGAGGCTGTTGTAAACCTGCCTCCTGCTCCACCCTCGCTACGTCCACAATACTTCGAATTACGCCGTCACAAAGTCAACACGACTCGCAAGTATCTCGTCTCGGTCCAAAACCGAGCGCCTGGGAGAGTTTTTTTC
This sequence comes from Malacoctenus gilli, assembly GCA_032164315.1. NCBI lineage: Eukaryota > Metazoa > Chordata > Actinopteri > Blenniiformes > Labrisomidae > Malacoctenus > Malacoctenus gilli. The sequence goes on along the minus strand of JASSRZ010034265.1, from coordinate 4,116 downwards.
GTTTCTGTCTTGACGGTAATTCTTGCAGACGTGAAAGCAAAGCGCGTCAGTGGTCGTGCGGGCCGCGGAGCCTCACATGTGGCCCAGCGTTGCCGTGTTTCGCGGCCCCCACCTTCCTAAGCCCCCCGTCCCACACATGCATGTTCTCCGCGGGCGCAATTATGAGAGGAATGTCTGAAAGAGGTCGTTCGGGGAACCACCCCGAGCGTCTCGCGTCTCGCTCAGACAGGAAGCTCGACGTATAGCTCAGACCTGTAATTGTGACGGTGCTCCGCTCTGCTGCGCGTCTCTCTGCATTAAAACTGACGCGCATGGCGCAATAAAAGGCGGCGAAACTATGCCTTTGAAATCCGGGGCGAGACCCGTGTCATTTGGATCTCAGAGTTGGACAAAACTGAGTCACAAACTGCATCAGCTGCGGAAAAACACGAGAAAAGCGCGTTAAAGTCTCTGGAAATTAAAAAAAAATACACTCATCCGACTGCCTCCTTCTCTGATTTCATCTAGATTTGTGTTGACAAGAGCTTGAACAAATGTCACTGTTACAAATCTTTGGCCCCTTTCACACGGACTGTTCAGTCTCAGGACTATCACCCCTTTTCATGCACTAGTGACTCTGTGTGAAAGGTACAATGGCGGAACGGGGGGATGACTTTGTCCTCCGTCTCATACCTCTCAGGGTGGATTTATGAAGGAGTGACGAGTGGAAGGAGTGTGAAAGGACCAGCTTGGAGAAGACAGTGAAGATAAACTGACGTATTAGAAAGGCAACAGGAAGCAGGAGATTTTACAGTTGAACTCAGAAAGAACAAATCGAACAAAGGTTTTGAGAGTTGACAGTGTGCAACACGATTCTCACATACAAGCTCTTTCCTGCCAGGTTGGAGTCACTGATTCGCTTCGGTATTGCTCGAGTTGCGGTTGAACTCCGGATGATCCTCCCGAGTGTTTCCTGGGAATTTGAGGTACAAATTTTCATCCAGATTTCAAGGAAAGCCATAAAAACGGCTTCACGCGGAGGGCACGCAGCTATGTCGGTCCGCCGGCGGCTCGTCAAGGCGTCTCTGGCAGGAAACTCGGGGGCCCGGGTTTGAGTGCCAGATTTGTAAAGTTAAAAAAGGGAATCTGTAATTAGCGAGAGACAATCCTGCCGTAATGTCAGAGGGATTCAAGAGGAGACGCAGAGAACAGATCCAAGTGATTATACAGTAGTTACAGTAGATGGAAGCGAAACCACTGCTGACCACTTCCAACCGCTGGCCTTCTGGGTTAAAAAAGAGACACAGAATTCCAAACCAAAAGCAGCTAAAGGTAAAAATAAACCTTAAACATATTTCTCAGCTGAAAGGGAAAACTGAGAAACGTGATTTAGATCGCAGTCAAGAGATTTATGACTTTTTCTGTCTGTTTCTTTTTGGGGAACTTGCGGAATCCAACCAAGAGGTGTAGTACCATCAGCAGCCGCTAGGGGCGCTGTGATGTACTACATGACAGGCCCAGCTGAAAGTACTCTGACTACTTTCTAAAGTTCTAACTAGTAAATGGCATCTTAAACTAAATTTCTTTGAGTAAAAAAAATGGGACTTTTCCTTCTGGCCAAAACAAACGTGTTTGTCCTAAAACGAGTTGTCCTGAGCTGAGTGGAAAGTCGTTACATAATGCGAGCACCGGCGAGTATCTCTGTCTGTCCGCGCGAACGGGCGGCGGTTTCCAGGAAGTGAGACGCTGCAGCCAAACTGGGGACAGGAAGTTACCGGCCGCCCAGTCACGCTGGAAACTGGAGGGAGACGCTAAGAATACTGCAGACCTGTGGGCTCGTGTGTCTGTGTGTGTGGGCAGGTATTTGTGAGGCTTTGGTTTACACACAAGGGTGAGGTTAGAGTAAGGGTGACTGGAAGTCAATGTGATACGTCTTGGAGTTATAAAAAAAAAAATGTCTGCAGAATGTGCAATCCTGCATTTTTACTGTAAAAGTGTTAAGATGTCGACACTGTCAATACAGGATTGGGATACCTTTGTGTGACTTTGTTTTTGTGTCTTTGTGGGGACTGAGTCTTGATTGCAAACCACCTCACGAGGACTCGTGTGGTCCAGTTTGGTGGTTCAATAAGGGAAGTCAGAAAAGGGTTTGTGTTAAAATAATAGAAATAAAGATAAAGGACGACAAATGTAAAATAAGAAATTGTATTACGCTTTCAGCTACAGCTGAGAAAATAATGTAATTCCTGGTATTGCCCACATGAGGCGTGTGTGTGTGCGTGTGTGCGTGCGTGCTCGCCTGTGGTCAGAAGGATTGGTACAGGAAGTGATAAAAACTGTGAAAGAACAATTTTATTTTTCTGTTTTGAGCTTTTTGTTCCACTGTTTTTCTTTCGGCGGGTTTTTTGGTGCACTTCATGTTTTACACGAATCACAAAACGACTATTTTGCTTCAACATCGTTCTGAAGTGTCTTCTTCGATTCAGGACTTTACAATTGAAAGCGGTTGTTAAACGCGAGCTCCGCACCAGATTGTCGGTATTATTCTCGCCGTGCTTTGTGTTCGGGCTGCGGGGATCCATCAGCGAGTCATCGTGTGGCAGATCGGCACAAAACCGTCGCCAGCTCCGTTTCACAATGCATTTATTTCGAGAGCGTCCACAACCACAACGCGTTGAGACTTTGTTTAGAGACGCCGCCGAATTCAGGCGGAAAATATACAAACTGCGGCTGGTTTCATCATCGCTGCAGCTCAACCAGTTAAACAGACACAAATTTCGGTTGAAAGTTTGAGTCGGGTTTTTTTTCTTTTTCTTTTATTTGGGTTAAATTACGCAACTGAGAGGTTGCGGTGATTTCTGGAGACCGACCAGAATTCAGCCCGGTCGCACGAGGTGATGCAGGTGGACGAGGACAGACGCACCGCGAACATTTCTGCGAAGGCGTCCATAAAAAAAAACAAACTGCAGATTTGTAACCTTCAATTGTCGGGCGGCAAACAATCTTTGAGGCGCTACAAGAACAGACAAGAGAGGATGCTGCAGCTGTGATTTCACGAGCGACAGAAGAAGAACTCTTTGTCGCTGTGAAGCTCTGTGTGTGTGTGTGTTTGTTATTGTCGCGCAAACTGTACACACACTCACATTAAGGGGACATTACGAGGACAAAGAAAGTCCTCCAACTATACTGTTGCACGCCACCGTAAATCATATTAGTTGCATTGAGAAGTTGGTCTGTTGATGCCATTTTGAGTCTCTCAGTTTTATGTGTCGGCAAACACACAATGTCCACGTTCCCGCCTGTGTGATTGTGTGTGTCAGACATCTGCACACAGACACTCAGACATCTTTACGTTAATTGTGGGGTGAATCTGGGAGAAACTTCACCACAATGTCGCTCAGGTTTAATGACCTTGTCTTGTCTTGGAGCATGACAGACAGACGGGAGAAGAAGCAGCCAGAGAACAGCTGTCTGGATGCCCCCCCCCCCACACACACACACACACACACACAAACGCACGCTCACACGCATACACGCACGCACACATACTCATTTCTCACACATCATTTGCATTGAAACTGAAATAAGTCAGATCTTTCGATACATTTGGTTCAGATAAAAATATGTTTTCAAAATAAAAGTCCAGAATGTTGAAATCCTTAAATATTTCTTTGCAGAACTCAATCTGAAGCTTGACCAATGTCACATCCAGATCAACGTTTCAGCCGAAAAGTTAACAAATTATGCATTTTGCTCCTGAAAAAAGTACATAAATTGCACCCCGACAAATGTTTCTCTCAGATTTCTGACCTGAGAGGTAAAAAGGAACAACATACAGTCTGCACATGAAGGAGAAACAGAAGAAACCGCTCCAGTTGTGTGTGTCAGTTTGAGACGAGTCAGTCTGTTTTTGCAGACAAATCTCAATTATCCAGCGAGACCTCAGTCAGATGATTTTTTATTCTGTCTGCAAGGAAGCTGAATCACTGTCATACCGCCGACCTCCACGAGCTGCTGTTTTTCCCAGGACCTGTCACTACATGTCCTTAAATTAACTTCATACACTCCGTGTGTGTGCGTGCGTGCGTGCGTGCGTGCGTGCGTGCGTGCGTGCGTGCGTGCGTGCGTGCGTGCGTG
>JASSRZ010034264.1:0-17413 GCA_032164315.1 Malacoctenus gilli | reverse complement strand
GTGTGTGTGTGTGTGTGTGTGTGTGTGTGTGTGTGTGTGTGTGTGTGTGTGTGTGTGTGTGTGTGTGTGTCTATACACTTGCCAGGCACACGTCAGGTGCTCTGGGAGTGTGTTGAGAAGGACTCCCAGATGACTGTTCCTGATGACCTCTGCGACCCGACCGCTGAGCCAACGAACCGACAAGAAGACTGCAACACTCAGCCCTGTCCGGCATAGTGAGCAACACACACACACACACACACACACATACACACACATACACACATGCACACACACACACACACACACACACACACATACACACACATGCACACATGCACATACACACACACACACACACACACACATATGCACACACACACACAAAATCACATAAACACACATACACACACACGCACGCACGCATGCGTACACACACGTACGTACATACACACGCACACACACACACACACGTGCACACACACACACACACATACACACACACGCGTGTGCGGCATGTCCTATCACACACGGTTTCAGCCATGACACATACATGAAGTAAGACATACACAGTGTACACAGAGTATCAGAACCACATGGGACTGTGACTTCTGGTGTGAGGGCTGATCCCTCACACTCGTTCCAGTCGTCATTTAGTCTTTTTATCGCTGCAAAGCGGACTGACTGACTTTGGTGTGGCGTTGGCCTTCACGTCCGACGGTGAGTTGCACCAAAATCGACCATCAGAGTGCGTCGTTGAAATTGTGGCAAACAGAGGCTTACTGACTTTGGCTTCAAAGGTATTACAGAAGTTGGCTAAACTTGTTCAGTACAATTTAGCCGACTTTCCGAGTCTGACTCTGTTTGTGAGCTCCTTTGGAGGCACAAGAGGCTTAACGGGGCTGACTGAGACCAGATTGACCCGTCTATAGTCAATAGCTGTGGTCAAAACAACAACAACAACAACAGAGAAAGAGACAAAGTTTTAGGGAAGTTCTCTGTAAGACTTCTTCTGTCAGTCAAGCTGCGTCCCATCACACGTGATGCTGTAACAATGCTTCGCTCGCTTCTGTGATCGACAGCTGGGATGTTGGAGAGTGGTCCGAGTGCAGCCGGAGGTGTGGGCCCGGCACGCAGCACCGCCAGGTCATCTGTCGCCAAGTTACCCACGTTCAAGTCAACGGGACAGAAACTGCGGTCACCGTGGCAGCGAAGTCGTGCGGCTTGTCCGACATGCCGGTGACCAAGTCCACGTGCCAGCTGAAGATCTGCAGCCAGTGGGAGATACGATCTGAATGGAGCCCCGTGAGGAGCAAAAAAACATTATCACTCGTACAACAATACGTCTAATTTAAAAAGCCTGGAACGTGCAAACCTCAGCATCTCGCAACTTTGCTTGGCCACATGTTCCTACTTGCAAATGCTCCTTTGAGCCGTCCAAGAGTTGTTTTGGTCTTGATTTTGGACAATTTTCACTCGCTTCTCAGTGACATTTTTGTTCAGGTTGCCTTGCGCTGAGTCAAAAGCAGCATTTTAAAGCTGCAGCTCGTGTTTGCTGGAGTTGTAGTTCGGGATTTGGACATATGCTTTGCATCAAGGTTCTGTTCAAGAGGCCAGCACGTTATTCCTTCTTCCTTGGCTACATGACGTTTGCAACCAACGTTTCACAATTTTTTTGGGGGGGGGGGGAGAAAGTTCAGTCTGTGTAACGTTTCTTGTCATAACCTCAAAGCCGGATCTTTCCAAACCAGTAAAGCTTTGAGCACAATATGTACCTTCTAAGATTTAGTTGTATGATCATTAGAAAAGACAGTTTTGCTCCAGAAAAAATGGAGCAAAACTGTGCGTTGGAGCCAGAGCTGAAATGTGCCCAGCTGAACTGGGGAAAAAAAATACACAGTAAGATTTTTACCAGATACAAACGCATTTCTCTCTCTCTCTCTCGCTCTCTCTCTCTCTCTCTCTCTCTCTCTCCATCTCCCAAGTGTTCCGTGCCGTGTGGCGTGGGCCAGCGCAGCAGGGAGGTGGTGTGTGTGAGCAACCAGGGAGACGTGGAAGATGATCAGGAGTGCAACATCAACCTGAAGCCAGACACGCTTCAAAACTGCGACATGGGCGTCTGTGCCCGCAGCTGGTTCACCTCCCTCTGGAGCCAGCGGGTAACAACAAAGCAAAACTTCAAGTTTCAAGTCCTTTTTTCTTCAAATCTTCTCTGCACTGACCCATCCTGTGTGATGAGGCGTAAAACATGTAAAGTGAAAGTTGCTGAATGTCTCGAATCCTTCAGTGCTCTGCAGAGTGCGGAAAAGGCAACCGAACCAGGGTGGCCGTATGCCTGACGGACCATGCCACCAATCTCCCGCTGGACAGCTGTGAGGGGGAACGCCCACCAGAGGTGGCGTCATGTGACTCCCGGCCCTGCCAAAATGAACTGCAGTGGTATACAGGACCTTGGGGCCAGGTAATTCACTTGTCATGCGCTCTTACGTCAGCATCCATGAAGCATCGCTCACATACAGAACGCGTTTCTATAAGTGTTCTGCAGAGTGCGGGAATGGCACGCAGACCCGGGGTTTGGCTTGCATTCTCAACAACGACGGTCAAATGGAAGTTGTGGACCCATCGAAGTGCTCCAGTACCTCTAAGCCAATCACAGCCCAGCCCTGCAGACTGAAGCCGTGTGGCGTTCAGTGGTATCTCACAGAGTGGAGTGCGGTAAGTCTCAGCATCATGTAAAGGTGACTAGGAAGTGACCACAAAAGACACTACTTGGGGGGGGGGGGGGGGGCATAAGTTGTCTTCGTTCGAGGTCTTTTTTGTCTTTTGTCCCCAGAAAGAGGATCAGATTCATTCTCATGCATCAGATACAATTTCAGTAAACTGAACCTTCCTCATTTCAAGCTCATGCAACAACAGTTGTCGTGCATGATTCTGCAACACTGCCATCAACTTGCCATGGTGTCCTCCTTCCGCGTCCAAAGCGACGTCCCTCGTCTCCGTCTCTCATCTCTGCTCTCTTCCCCTGTCGCCTCAGTGTTCTCGCTCCTGCAGCGGAGGCTACCGTGTGCGGGAGGTTCGTTGTCTCACTGATAGCATCGTGCCCAGCGACCAGTGCGACCCCGATTCGGTCCCAGAGAGCCGACAAGAATGCAACACACAACCCTGTCTCGCTGAAATAAGTAAGTCCACAGAACTGTATTGGGTTACAGGACTGTAACTGAGTTCTGTGTGGTCACTATACCGGGAATTAGATCTGGGTTCACACAATAACAAAAATGGGCCAATGTCCCTTATGTTTGGATGACAACTATGTTTATCCGTAAAAGGAATTGGGAGAAAAAGGGAAGCTCACGATTCGGACATAATCAAGTTGTAGTTATTCCAGTTTTTCATCCGAAAAACTGTTTTTTGCTCAAAAACACGTGAAGTGTTCAGTGGTCAACTGCAAATGTCATCACGTGAAATGTGTGACAGGTCAAATGTATCGAACATTCACTTCTCTTCCTTCTTTAGAGTTTTCATATGCCAAATTTTTACAGAACCGATGATTTACAGACGTCCATTTTCACTTCGGTGATGGGGAACTGAAACAGAAACCCAGCATTGGAAATGAAGCTTGGTTTGTGTCATATGCTGTGCATTGTTGTGATTGCGAAAGCGGCGGTTTCTGCGTTCGTGAAGAAACAGGTCCTGGATCAGATATTAAATACATCGTTGAATGGTCTCCCTGCGCCTCCACTGGCTTTCTCCAGTTTTCTGCCATCCTCCAGTTCAAATCTACCCTTGATAGAAACTCTGGAGGTGCGATAGTGTCTCGCAACGACTTCAAGACGAACCACTGATCCAGGCTGTGATTCCCTGTCTTCTTATAATTAGTTTGGACTTCAATTTCCACTCTTCCACCAGAACTAGTGTGACCAGTTCACCAGAGGACTGTAGAACAAACACGAGGCGCGTCGTCTCCTCAGTTGTTGTTTTCCTTTGCAGGTCCATCGTGCAGCGACCAGTATCACAACTGTGTGGTGGTGGTTCAAGCCCGACTCTGCATTTATCCTTACTACCGGGGCGTCTGCTGCGCCTCCTGCTCGCGGGCCCACAAGACGTACCCCAACTCATTTCAGAAGAACTACGTCCACAGGTGATGCTGCCCGAGGAGGCGCAATTCAGCCGAGACCGTAGTCCAGAGGGTCCGTCGTATCGAAAGGATTAAAGTGACCCAGAAGGAAATCAAAGCGAATATTTAGCCACCCAGTCTAAAGCAGATTATTGAAGTATTTAAGCAGCTATTTACTGTTCTTTATTTGCCGTGTCATGTTGAAAATGTCCCAATGACTAAAGCAGGCTGGATACTTTTCTCTGTATTCGTCAATGCAACTTTTCTAGTCCCAGTCCCAACTAGGTTGCTCACCGACAAGACTGGTGCAACTCAGTTCAAGGTGCAACACCAATTAACACAAGTTTTCAGTCGAAGTGTCTTGTTTGTTCATTGGTTTTTATTTAACTTTAGGCTCAAACGGCACCATTTGTTGATCTGCTTTTATATTTATTCCTAATAAATGTAAAGTAACTCCGGTATTCCGATGTTTGGGTTTTTTTACTTTGTTGTGGACATCTGCTGTTAGGCAGGGAGAGCAGTTTGATCCCATTATTCCAGTGTGTGTCCATGGTCGAGACACTAAACCTCAAAATGTGCGTGAACACTTCCATGGTGAGTGAGTGCGAAGGATCATGTTGAATACAGTGTAATGCTCCATCTTGGAATCCTCTCCCACTGCGGTGACACAGAGGCCCCTTTGTAGAGCGAAGGCAAAAGATCACAAGTTCGGTTTTCATTCAAGATAGTAAGACCATTGCTTTAATGGGACAGCTGGGCTGACAGCATGTAAAAGGCCATAATTCACATGAACTTAGAGCACATAAAAGAACAATGAATGAACACCAAGAACGAACACGCGTCGCATTCTCAGTTTCCTACAAAAAGAACCCCAAAAATCCAATCCAAAGTAGCACGTGGACCAAAACTCTCTAACACACACACTCTCCCACTGTTGTAGCTATACATAATCATTAGTAATGTTCCCGAGGTGCTGCGGAGTCTTCCTGTGCCCGTGGATGCAAGGCTGCACTGGTAGGTCCATGCGAGTAGGCTGCTGAGGACGTGTGACGGGAGGAGGGTCTTCAGGGTGAGCCTGGGCCTTTGGCATTGAGGGATGAAGGGTCCACATTCACCAAAACAATATCCGCGAAGGTCACGACGAAATTGCTCGGACACCATTACCCCAAAAACATTCAAGGCTCTCGTTCCATGCTGATAAACTTTAACTCATTCTAATATATAGATATAGATATATATAGATAGATATATTTATATGAACAGAAATGGCAGCCATGTGTCTTTTTTTTGCTGTTTTTTTTTTTCTCGATAGCTCTTTTTTTTTGTTGCTTTGTCCTTGGCATCGGGGAATCAGACACTCAGAAGTTAATGTCACGGTTACTCAAAAAAACAAAGTATCGATAAGCTTGCTTAAAACACAATTGTTAGCTTTCCCCCCTCTTGTCGCTGTCCTTGATTTGAACACTCACCATTTATACAAGTCAGTTCTAGAAAATACTATGGCAAGTGACGTTTCCCCACTCACATCTGGCGGTGAACGACAAAAAAATATATTTCACTCCCCGTCTGGCTTGTTCAGCTTATCAAACATAAACTGGTCTGTTTTCTTTGTAGCATCGTACCAACATTCACCGATTTCAATATTGTAGAAGTTGTACAAAGACATAAATACAGTAGGATACAATACAGTAAAAAATACAAAATAAAGTTGATATAGTTTTTTGTTTTTTCTTAAATGATAATTTACCAGAGGCAAAGCAGAAAAGGATCTTTGACACTAGGCAAAAAACACTAGAATTACCCCCTGAGGTCAAATGATAAAAGAATAGCCGTGTCTCAAACCAGAGCTCGCTCCCAGACAACTCACGACTTCCTGGTTATTTGCAAGTAGCGTGCTCATGACAGGACGATAGGCAAAATGTGAGTGTCCTGTGTAACACAGCGCTGACGTGTCCTATGCAAGTGCACTAGTTTCAGGTGTTATTACTATACTCGCGAGACATTAAGCCAAGGAAAATGTGAAGGCACAATCCCCCCCGGGGCCCAAGGCGCCCCGAGAATCCAACAGAACAGTTGTGGTAAGATCGAAAAGAGAGGAAGGAGCGAGAGGGGAAGAAACGGAGTACAGTTTGAAGATATTGTTCAGGTCGGAGAACGACGAGGCAGTGAATCAAGTTAAGGCCAAATTACGCAAGATCGTCCAATCAGAACGCTCCCACAGTAAAGATGATGTTCGACCTGACAATTACTAAATCTTTTCCACGTTTTGTCATAGCCTGGCTCGCTACATTTTCTTTCCTCAAGACGATGTCAATTATACTAAACACAGCTTCTTTTTTTTTGCGCTTATTTCAGAGGTTGTTATTATACATGTATAAATGTATGTTACAAGAATATACATGGGCTTCAGTCTATAATATCTCAATAAAGGAGTACATCCAAGCATTCAGGGTGAGGACTTTGGCTTTGAAAAGTTAGTCGACATATGCACAGTTATGAAACACACATAGAAAAATGCACCATAGAAAAAAAAAAGAACATGGAGAATTTAAAAAAAAAGGGAAATGGACTAAATGGCTCACACACTTGTCTTTCACTTACACGCTCACAGAAAACCATTTCCTGACAAAAAAAACAAACAAAAACAAGAAAATAAATGTTTTCAAGTCTCACCTTTTCACACCCCTCACATTTTATCTGTAGTCACAGACTTGTTCAGAGTCGAGAAGGAACAAGAAAATACAAAGGAGAAGACAAAAAAAAAAGAGAGAGAGAGAGAGAGAGAACGGAGGCTGGGGTTTGGAGGGCTTCGAAGGGAAAAAGTTCAAGTTTGTCATTCCTCATGTGCAAGTCAATATAAAAAAATGCTACAACTCGTACAACGCTTTGTCAACAAGACAGGTTCAGGTCAGGCCAAGTCCACCCCCTGCTTTGCTAAATATTGAGGGGCTCGAGGATTGGCAGTCCAGCTTGCTCGTCGATGACGCAATGCACAGGCTCCGCTGCGCTGTATTTTCTTTTCCAGCTCTTCCTCTCCTCCGTTTATTCACTCGCGTGAAGAAAGAGCCGCTGCGGGAGTCTGCCGGAGTCATCGTCCTGCTCTGCTCCCAAATGCCGCTCTTCAGTCTTCTCGTTCCTTCGACTTCTGCCGAGGTCGACTGTCCCGCTCGCCGAGTTTCCCTGCCGCGCGTCTCACTCGCTGTCAGTCTCCAGGTCTGAGTCAGACCACTGCACTGGGGTCAGCTTTCCGTGCCGCTGAGCATACTCAATGACTGCTGTATAGCAGAAGTAGTACTGGTCCCAGGTCTGAATACTGAAAGCCCTCTGCGTGCGCATCCGTCGCACCGTCTGACGGACGTCTATTGTGCCGATGTCCTCTAGTCGGGCCAGGCAGATGTCCAGTGTACAGAATGTGCCTGAATACAAAGCAGAGGGGAGAGCAGCGTGGCCCAGTTACACCAAACACTGGTACTGAATGGATTCTGTCACAAGTAGGCAACTGAAGGACAATCTATTGATCCAAACGTCGACTTTTAAAGCAATAAAGCTTGAAGACTTTATGCATGAGATGTGTATGCTGTGTTTTTTTGGTGGAGGCCATTCTGAGTCAGACAGAAAGCTCCACAGCTGTCACTTACCTGTGCGACCAATACCAGCACTGCAGTGAACGACCACAGGGGGGCCCCCTGGAGACCCCCTCCAGCTGGAACCCAGGCTCTTGACTGCAGCGTCTCTCTTCTGATGGACATGCTCCCGGAAGTCCAGCATGGCTGAAGCACTCTTTGGCACCCCGAAGTCTGGCCAGCTCACATAGAGGTAGTGGTACACTTCCCGCTTCTCTCCAGACTGAGGGGGAAAAAATAGGTGTCCGGTGAGAGTTCAGCTCACTTCACGAAGGTTCCCAGAAAATGTGAGGAACTTCACCAAAATATGTGCAGTTCAGCTTCAAAACTTTGCATTATCTTCATTCAGTGGCAAAGTCTTGACCACTTTTCATGAATAAATGAATTAAGGGATTCACCTGTGTATTGTAAAGTTCAAGATGGGAGAGTTTGAAGTCCTGAAACCCCTGGACGTGTGTATTCCTGACCAAGAAGTACCCAAACTGCTCAGTGCGGCCCTCTTCCAGAGGCCAGTACTGACCGCATTTGACACGTCCACGCTCCACCACCCTGTGAGACACGGAACATCAAATCCATCTCATTTCAGTGGTTCGTGAACATTTGCGCTTACTTTTCGGACATCCCAGTTGGACGCTCACCTGGTGGTCATGACAATGATAAGTACCATCTGTTCCCACACCATCCGCCAGAAGTCACCAAATGTTTTTGGTAAAGGACCTGAGAAGCACAACAGTGTGTCAGATCACAGTCAGATAGAAAACAGCCCGATTTTGACATTAATTCACCCTCAGAATGAGGTTGATTCTTAAGTAAATCCTGTTCGTTGTATAACCTGAATGTGACAATCGAAAGATCATGCAGGCAAGAAAGAGTAGAAAGGTTTTCTATATAAACATCTGCTCACCCTGAGTAGCGATGTAAGCGTTGGCTCTCTTGTACCCATCCATGAAACTGGCATTGATGTAATCTGATGTCTTCAAACAGCAAAGAGGAAGAAAAAGGTTTACTGCCTGTCACACGGATCTACCGCCTCCTCTCGGAGAATCAAGAATATTGAAGGAAATTCCGAAAAGAAAGTCAAAATCCAATTTTGTTTTCCTCCAAATTAACATAACAGCTTAAATGGATTATTTCAAACTATAAACTCCAGTTTTTGACGAAGGAACAAGGTGAATAAAGGATATCACGAAGAAACTAGAAGCTGAGATGGCTTACTTCATCCTCATCGTCACTGAGCTCGCTGAGTCGCACTCGAGACTGGTCCAGACAGAGAACGTCACTGTACCTGTTCTTGATCTGATTGGCCAGTTTCCTACAAGAACCCAGGTCAATGCAGGGTTACACGACAGACTGAAATCGTGAGCTCCAGTTTGCCTGCTTATGAAGTGAAACGATGATAAACAGGAGGATGCAAAGTGAGGAGAGAGCGAAGTCTTACTTGGAGTAATCGAACGAGCCCGCTGGTGGCTCCTTGCGGATCTCCTCGTACTCCTGATAGATCCCCTTCTTCTTCTGCCTCTTCACGTACTCCACCAGCTCATGCACCGTCATGCCTCCCTGCTCTGGCATGTGAACGGACGCCTCCGTGCAGCGGTTTTCATCCTCAGGACCCCACGAGGACGACAGCGGTGGAGAATGGGAGGAGGGCTGGTGGGGTGGGCGTGGCAGGGACTTTTGAGGCAGCGGCGGCACCCCCTCCTCTTCTTCTTCGCCATCCTCATCTTCATCCTTCATCCCCTCACTCGGAGGCTGAACGGCAGAGTCCGTTTCGTCGCCGTGAGTCCCGTTTCCATCGCCTTTCTGGGAAAGCGGCGTGTCGGGGGGCGTGTCTGACTGAGGAGGCGCTTGGCAGCCGCGGCCGTTCATGTTCGCGTTGGGGCCGGAGCCGCAAACGGCCACGTCGGCCCCGGTCACCGCCGAGCCGTTCCAGTGTTGGTGGTTCCCCTGCGACCTGTCTGCAGCAGAGTTCGGGCTCTGTTGGTACTGGCCGAGGCCTCGAGTCCTGCCCTCCGCCATGCTGCAGTGATTGTGTGGGTTGGCATTGCTGTCGTCGTAGCAGTTGGAGTTGGCCACGGCGAGCTCAGGGGGGCCCAGCTGCGTGTTGATATGGGTGTGATCCAGCGTGGCGCCCACACCCACGTTGCTGTTCTTGTTCTCCAAGCTGTAAGAGCGCAACAGGCTTCCCACGCAGTCGTGCGCGTCGTGTTCCTGTGTGTCGCCCTGAACAGCGTTGGTGTGCACGTTGACGCAGGACTGGATCCAGGCCACGTGGCTGTACTGGGACGTCCCCCCCAGATGCTCAGGGAGGGAGGAGACGGGGATGTGACTCGCCAACTCGTGAGCTTTCACTGTGCATACCTGGTGAACGCAGACAAGGGAAAACCACTTCAAAGACTTCAAACACGCAACAACTCATAATGTCGATGAGCGTCTTAGTAATCTCACAAACCCTTTCTCTTAGCTTCTCGCGTACAAAGAGGCGGAGGACGGCGAAAGGTGCTCGAAACCAAAGCGGCGACGACACGATGAAGACACATTTTAGACGAGCTGGAAATGCTCCCTACGAAAAAACACAAATGGATTTTACTCTCAATAAAAGACCTTTCAGAATAAAAGCCAGAAGGGATTGTCCCGATAATTACCTTAAGCAAATTGAGAATCTTCACACAGAGCTCATAGTCAAAATTTCCATAACTGGAGTTGGTCATGTCGTAAATAAATATGAGTCCGTCTCTTTGAGTTTGCAAACTGGAAGAGAATTAACAAAATTATTTCAAATTAAGAACAAAAAATTGTCAAAGAAAAACACTTATTTTGAGAAATTCAAAGATTGATAACACACATTTCTATCATAGCGACGAATCTTGGATTTTTAAAAAAATTTGAAAATTGTAGAAAATTAAAACTTAAATTATTCACGATTATAAATAAAAGTACGTAATACAATTTAAACCCTTCTTTATTTCTCTGCTTTATGACTGAGTGTCTGTATGCAAAATAGTATGCTGTTTTCATTGTGTAAATAGCAAGGTAATATTTGTATGATACACAAAACATAAATAAGAGTTTTAAGCAAGTATTTGATATTAAAAAAGATACATAGAGATCCAACTCATCCATAGATAAGAGCAGAATTATTCTAGCGGCATAGATGGAATGTAATTTTTGACCTTACAGAAAATGTGTAATTACAGTTGTCGTCAAAATTCAAGAACAAGAGAACGAAGAACGAAAGAACGAGCGTGAATCGTTCGGTTCGGACCTCTCTATGGCTTTGTCCAGCTGATAAATGATGGCCTGGAGCACAGCTTTGTGGGTGGTGATGTCAGGCCGATGGAGGCGGGCAGTGAACAGTGCGAGAGCAGCTCCTTTTGCATCACGGCCGGGCTAGTGGGGACACAAGCGGCTCATCATTTGTGGACTAAACTTGAGTGAGCGCCACAAAAAACAAAAACAAGCTAAACTTGTATGATTCAAAAGACACAACAGTATACAATACAGTATCAATACATTTAAACAGTGGCATATGTACATTTACATAGGGATTATGTCTCTAAACTAAAATAACTGCACAACAACACACCAGTAATTATACATGTAAGGTGAATACAAATGAACTCACAACTTACCAGGACTGTAAATTTGCCACTCAGCAGCTCAGAGCGTAGCGGCTCCTCGTCAGGGTTGATATTGATGATGCCCTCCTTGATTCGTGTGTTCTATTTTTAACAGACGTTCACAGACACGTGCAGAAAAAAAGGGGGGGGGGGAAAAGGAAGCAAGACTCAGCTTTCATCCTCACGGTTACAACCAGAGTTAGAAAAACCTCTTCATTTTGTATTTCAGTGTTAATCTGTGTAATAACAAAGACACATTATTCAAAATCCCTTAATAAATTCTTAAAAGCAGTATTTGTTTCTGGGATTCTGTTGTATTAAAAAAAAATCGTAGAAACCTAACGAACTAAAGCTTCATGGACAACAAAAAATAGAATTCAAAGACTTCATTATTTAGACTACAACTAACCGCAGCACAGGAAAGTGGTTATTCTACAAGATGCCGTCATGAATACAAAGGTTTACACCAAATAAACCTCACAATCATTTTTAAACCATTGGTGAGGTGTATAACTCAACAATACAGCTCCTCTTTACGAGTTAGCTTGTGAACATCAATGTTAGCACAATGTTCTCTATTGTGAAATTAATAAAGCTCTCTCTCTCTCCCCCTCTCTTGACAGAAATTTTGAGGCAAGTTCAAGCTGCTTTTGTCAAAAAGTGATGCCAAATGGACCCCCCCCCCTCTTCCCAACACACACACACAATTTTGGGACTGTATCTACAACTAAACTTCAGTTCAAAGGAGACATTTATGACTTTAACAGCGTGAGCAATATATGTGTTCACATCTTCTCAAAATATCAAGAATTTAAACTTTTTCAAGCCCTGCGATGTGCTGTCGAAGGTGAAAAGATGTCATAAAGACCGCTGTACCTTGTATGCTTGGAAGAGGTCGATGGCTCTTGAGACGTCAAACTTGCGGGCCATAAGAAATTTAACAGCTGTAGGTTGGGAGACGAGCCCGGCGCTGTGAGGCTGCTCCCTGCTACGCACCTCACTCAGGAACTCCTCCACAGCCTGGACGGACAGGGGAGACAACATGGAGGGGAAGAAGTGAAATAGTGGGCGAGTGATAAGGATAAAAGCAAAGGGAAATTTGTGAAATGCATTATGGGCTTCGGGAGCACCGGGAAAGGGAGGGAAAAAAAGAAAGACTATGAGGATGGAGACTGACATGAAAAGGAAAAAAAACCCAAAAAATATCAGCCAAAGAACGCCGTGTCGAGCCTTCGTGGCCAAAGTTTCGATAATGCAAGATACAGATGGTGGCGGCTGCAGCAGCAGGCTGTGCCACTGGAAAATGCCAGGGAAGAGACCGCTCATGAGCCAAGGCACTACAGTCAGAATATGATCATCCAAGTCGGCTGCATCTGTCCATCCAGCTTGAAAACCAGCAGGAAAACACAGAAAAAATACATGATCTCCTCGGCTGCAGAAAAAAACCCTGTACATATGTTTTCATACATAAAAATGAAGTACATAAACTATAAAACTCCTTCGTGACAGCACCATGTGTTAAGTTTGGATGAAGGTTTAAAAAAAAGTTCCATTAAATACTTGAGCCACAATATTAAAGTTGATCATTTATAGTGTATAAACACTGCCGCTGATTTCTTTTTATATGTACGACCATTTACCTCAGAAAATAAAAAAAGGTTTTAATAAGAGCATAGGGAGTTTTTACATAATGATACGATGAACACAGGGACTGCAAGTAAACAAGCCAAATGAGATAAAGGAACAAATCATACCCTGTATCACCACGAAAGGTAAACTAATTAAATCTTTATTATTAGCAGTTGTCTCAGTTGTTAAAGGCATAGGTCTTTATTAAATAGATGAGGCCATTACTCATTGTTTATTAGCAAGTAGTTGTGTTTAACTCACTGATGTGCAGAGTGTAATTTGGAAGAAACGTCCCACTACAAAGCGCAGCATTATTAGTAGGGATACATCTGTTCAGTTACTTAAATATGTTCAATAATGGCTTGAAACAAACAGATCTTCCAGTTATTTGAAAGTACAGCTATGTCACCAACACAGGGGTAAAACAAGCTCTTGTTTCTGTATAGAAAAAATGAAAAGCGTGAGCTGATGGCAAGTGACAGTAACCGCATCGGTCCCAGACTTAAGGGACATAACTTAGAGTTTCACTGGAGTGTAACTATAATAGGGTCTTGAAATTGGAAAAAGTAAAAAGTATCACAATACCCAAGTAAAGAGCAAACATTACTGTCATTTCAAACATCACGTGTTGCATACATATCATGAGATATACATCTCGCTTTCCAACAGGAGCCCTGACAAATCACGACCAGACTGACTAATCAGAAGCAATTATAACCACTAACAATAGTGGTTCTCATTCAATTAGTTCCTTTCAAGAGGGAAATTAATACTAATAGCATTAATACGTGTAACTGAGCTTGCTGGGTGAAGGGGAAATGACGTCCAGTCAATAAGAGACCAAATGTGCTTTTCCGAGCAGCACAAACCCTTGTGCGCTAATTTGTCTCACTACTCGGGCAAACGTATTAATACTTGCAAGTGAGACACGTGTTATTTAACAAAGCTGACTTCTGACTGTCACTTGATATTCGCCAACACTGTCAGGCCCACCCCCTTTTACTAGAAAGAGACGACAACAACAATGCTAGGAAACGGAGGCTCACTTCTGTGAATTCGCGACCGTAAATCCCACACACAGGACTCCCACTGGTGGAGCTGGCTCTCCCGTTAACTGGGGCTCTCTATCTGTCCCAGCTCTGACACGGTGTGGAGGGACCGTGGACACGACAGACAGCCATCAATTGGTCACGCTGAACACTCACATTTACTCCAACATCACGTTAAGCACCTAACGAGACAGCTGTCGAGGAAATTCCCTGCAAGTCAACAATGGCTATTAGCACTCGCTAACGGCTAGGTTACATGTGGTAGCGGGATGGCTAACGAATAAAAACGCGACGAGAAGCACTCAGGTGGATAACCGTAGGCAACAGTTCATCCAGTAACAGTAAGCAGTGTCAACAACTATATTCGGTCCGTGTAAAGCAGGACAACGTGGTAAACGGGTATAAGAGGGAGACTACCGGTTAGAAGATCTCTTCTGCTACTAGCGAACGCCATCATGCTAATACACATGCTAACGGCTGTCAGTCACACCGGAGTCAGAGCGAACGGGCCAGAGCTGTTTACTATTACACCGTGTCCCCGTCGGACGAAACACACCGGGAAAAAACGCCGGTTAGAGGAGGAACAGAAGGTGACATATGTGCTCGCCGAACAGCAAGGGGAGAAGAGGGGAAAAAATCGCCAAGAGAGTCTTACCAGCTGCTCCTGAGCTGTCAGGGCTTCCGCCATCTTGAAGCCTCCGCAACGTCGCAGCGGGCGCGCCCACCAGCCGCTCGCTCACGCCATACACCCCGGGACCGCACGGAGGCTCCGCCCATCAGTTCAAAATATGTTTACTCCTGCCGGAAAAGTAGAAGTAGTCCAGTTTACGATACTTTATCCACATGATAATACAGTGACTCGGATAGTTTGGGTGTGATATTGTTGAAAGAGTTCACACCTTAAATTTGGTTCGGTTTGCATTCTCACAGCACTTTTAAAAGCGGACCAAACTGCATGGCAATGTCAGGTGGTAGACAAAGTGTACCAGGCAATCACATAATGCGATTTTTATTTCCTTTTTCGAGAAACCCAAATTACCTGAAGAACACCACGCACAGAGAAAACATGCAGACTGAAGGCCTGAAGGTCTGTCTTGAGTCTGGGACCCCCCCAGAAATAAACTGGTCGCGCAGACCACAGCAGCCGCCTTCATTTTCACTTGCCCGAGTTTAGGAGTCTTCCTCTGGGATGTTGACATCTGTCTGTCGTTTCGCTCAGAGACGACGTTACCCGAACTCTAACCAGGAACTGTCGCGACGAACCCATTTTCACTATCGGACTGTTTTAGTGAAACACACACGTTGACGCTGAGGCGGCGTTTTTGATTCGAGATACGTTCAATGCCGCCCGACGAGATGTTTACGCTTCCTAAACCAAACAGTCAGCTGGCAGGAATGCAGTTTTTTGTGTTTTGACAAACATTGAAAAAAAATAATCACAGATCCGTGTTTAGGTTTACGTTGATGTCATGTTTTGTTTTGTTCATTTTACCGCCTGTTTACGAAAACGACAACTTTTTCAATATGAGCACCTCGGGTCCTGTGAAAAAGAAGAACTACATGGGACAGCACCAGATTAAAAAGAAAACTAGGTTGGTCAAGTTGACTTTTTCATTTTACCGGCTGACTGATTTCATTCAAAACAGATGCACCTCGATTTTTCCTTTTTTGTTGCCTGGAAACTTGTCAGGCTTTTAATAATTATGTTGCCAAACAGCGAAATTGATCTTGTTCTTTCAGTGTACAAGCTCCCGATGAGCCTCCCGATGGAAACAGAGTGTTTCAGAAAAGCTGCCACCGATCAGACAAAGCCAATTACATCAGCAGAGACACCAGAGCAGTGAGTCGTGTGTTGTCTTTGTTTTGTGTATGTTTCTTCGTCCTTGTTGTCAATCTGCATCGACATGAGAAGGTTTGTTTTAGTTGCTTTTTGTCTTGTGGGGACTGTGTGTGTTTCTATTTGTCACTTTTTGTGTAAAATCTTCCTTTTTGTCTTTTGTATTGGGGTCATTTTACTTCTCTTTTTGTCAGCCTCTTGTTGCCTATGTGGTCCTTTGATTTTCTAAGTCTTGAGTTGATGTTGGTGACTTTTGTGGTCCTTATGCGCCCCGTTGTGTAGCTTTGTGTACTTTTTAAGCTTTGAGTTGTCTCTTTGTGGTTTTTTGTATCTCAGTGCTGCTTCATCGACGAGTGACCCGATCCCTCGGCTGCTTCACGCTGGTTTTCTGTTTCAGGATGGAGGTGCTGCGTTGGCACTGGGGGAATCCACCTTCGCTCTCGATGAGGAGATGCTGCAGGTGCTAAACGCTGTCGACGCCATAAAGGCCTCCGCAGGCAAAGATTGTTCGACAACACTAAACAGGGAAGCTCAAGAACAACCAGCATCATCAGCTCCAGCTGCCCCTCCGTTACCTCTGGAACCAAATGTGAACATCTTAAACTTGAGAAACTCAGACAGGCACACCGCTGCTCCTCCTCAGCCCACTGACCTCGGAGCAGCGAGCATCCGAAGCCCTCTGGAGGTGGAGAAGGTGGAGCGAATGAGACCAGGTTGGAACGCTGACTGCAAAGCTCTTGCGCAGAAACTTCTCTTCAGCGAGGACGCTGAGAAAATAGAGCGTGTTCAGAACGATGTGGAAAATCATCCAAAGCCCGCTTCCTCCTGTCCCAGTACACTCCCACTGAAGACAAGTCCAACCAGTGTGCCAGCAGGCTCCTCCAGCGAGTGAGTCTCAACTCTGAGTACTGACACAGCCGCTCATACTCACTTCTTTTTCTGATTCTCATGAATTATGTTCTGCTTCTCCTCACCTGTCTCATGTAGCCTGAAGCTTTTGCCCGGAAGACCGAGCTCTCCCCATATCCAAGCTGAAAACGTCTCCAGTAAGCGTGAGGCTCCTGCGGATGTGTCCAGGGACTACATCCTCTTCAGCCCCACCCGACTCGCGGCAGCCAGGAAGCGGGCCAAACTCCAGGAGTCGTCGCAGGATCAGTCCCCTTCTGTGCTCACCGTCCCCAGTGGTTTGGAGCTCAGCACGCTCGCTGACACGCTTCCCCGGCCAGGTACTTCCAGGAGAGACCAGAGAACCTTCTCCAGGGTACCTGTGTGTGTTTGTTTCGCCAGACTCAGTAGAGTGTGATTTCGATGCCCTACAACGACTTTATGTGGCCTGTGATCATTGGACGACTGAGGAATCCTCTTTGAGGAATTACTCTGGAAAAAATCCGAATCTTATCAAGTATATTTGTCTCATTTCTAGTCAAAATATCTCTATACACTTAATATAAGACACAGTTTCCTAACAGGTACCATTTACCAAAGATGTAGGGACTTGTTTTAGGACAAGACAACTTGAATTAAGCCAATTTTCGCTTGTTCCACTGGCAGATATTTTTTTGAAG
>JASSRZ010034263.1:4800-17414 GCA_032164315.1 Malacoctenus gilli | reverse complement strand
GTGTGTGTGTGTGTGTGTGTGTGTGTGTGTGTGTGTGTGTGTGTGTGTGTGTGTGTGTGTGAGTGTGTGTGTGTGAGTGACACAGTGACAGAGGACGGCCCCCCTGCTGATCACCTGGAATAAATCTCCATACAGAATCGCGTTTCTCTCCCGTCGCTGTTGCCAAGCAGAGACGTTTCCACCTGTGGTCGGCGTGGAGAGGCGGAGTCTGGGACTGACTGCAGAGACACGCTCAGATGTAGCGCAGCCCCCCCCCCCAACCCCTCCCCTCTGCCAACAGGAAGCCAAAGGGGCCATCTGTGGCAGCGGCGGCGGCGGCGGGCTTTTGTGTGTCTGCGCATGAAAGCGATTTTATGTCCCACATTAATTTACTGCCCGAGTTTTAAGTTGTCACGTTTGCAGGCGGAGAGTTTTTATGGTGTGTTGAGTGCAGGACAAAAGGCAGTTTAGTTAAATGTGATGCGAGCGTCGCAGGCAATTAAAAAAGAGGGTGGGAGGGGCTTCTTTGGATTTCAGCTCAATACTTTATTAAATAATCAACATTTGAAACATCGTCATGAAAAAAGGAGAAAGAAAAACAACCAAAAAAAACAAGAAAAAAATGAAACAGTCACATTTTTTTTTCTTCAAGTTTTTCCATCGACAGTAGAGACGCTTTACGGCGGCGGCTTTACAAAAGTCGCCGCAGGTGATGAGCTGCTTCATCGTGGTGATGATGATGACGATGGCCGCAGGAGGTAAAGGGGGGTGGGGGGTGGGGGGCACCGGGGGAGGTATCTATCTGTATTCGTCTCTGAGCAAACATCTGTCCGCTGCTGGTACGGCGCAGATGATGTGATGGAGATGTGACGCATCGGAGGCGAAGCTACAGCCGCCGCCCGCCACAATAAAGGCCCACTGCTACGAGGACAAACGGCCGCCTGTGTGCCAGGCAGCTGCTGCGCCGATGACAGCGGCCATTGATGGCGTCCGTCGTCGTTGCCGCACGAGGGGGCGGGTTCAGCTACGAATCAGCTCGAGACATCGGACGAGAGGGGAGTGGAGTGGCATGACCGCGGAGTTTCAAAATAAGAGACCGTTAAAGCACACATGAGTTCACATGCTTCGCTATTTCAAGTCCAAAAAGATTTTTACTTTTGTCATAAAACAAACGAACCACCGAAACGATGATCGAACACCTGCTGTCGCCGGAGAGTTTAACCCTTTAACGCCCGGTTCATCCATTCACTCCAGCAAATTAATTCATTACATTTCAGACTTCAGTTGACTTTATTGAAACTGTGTTACCTTTTTGTACTTTTATATTTAAATTAGTAATTTTTATCCTTTTTCCACCGTTTTACAACTGAATTCATTTGAAAAAAATCCACCTTAAAATTTTATTTTTAAATAATAAAATTGAAAAATAATTGAAAAAAATAAAAGATTCAAGAATTAAATAAACATAAAAATAGGAAAAAATAAAACAAAAAGTGACTCCAATCAATTTCTGTATAACTTTGAGACGTTTGCTGCGTAATGTTGATGAGCAGGGTGTTAAAAGGTTCTCTGCTAAACTTTTTTCCTAAAAAGGAATCGTTGAATTTTTAATTTGTCAAAGTAAAACATCACATAATAAAAAAACAGAATCAGAGGTAAAAAAAGAAAAAAAGAGAGAGAGAGAGAAAGAGTGTCTAAACTAGCCGGCTGGCATGCACACGACTACACAGCAACACTATTTCTTTTTGTGGTTTTGCTTTTCTCGGGTCTGAGCGGCTCTGCGTTCGTCACCAGCTCACATATTTACATCGTCGGTCGGAGGCGTGACGCGGAAACTTCACACCAACCAGCAGCAGCAGCAGCAACACTGAAATAACACAACTCACAGAGCTGCGGCGACTCAGAAGGACAAGCGGCGACACGTTTGTGTGTTTCTTACTGTCGACTTGTTCCAGAACCACGAACGAGCTACAAATTACTCACTGAGTGCAGAGAATTTGAGCGATGATTTATTAACTCTGGTGTTCATCCGCAGCTGAAAATAGACCCATTTAAAACTAATTACTCCAGTTTGAATGAATCTGTGAAATTTGTGAATTTTGAGCAGGCGAAGCCTCGGGGCTTCCTCGGTGGGCTTCGCTCCCTGGCGTTAGGGTCGCGAGACCCCAAATCGTGGTGCTGGTTGACAGTAAGAAAAACACAGAATAACAGCGACTCATCTCTGAGATCTTTCGTCACATTGTTCACGTCGAATCCGAAGCGGTCGGCGGTGGAGCCGAATCGTCCTGTGGTGCCAAAGTCCCGGCGAAGCGCCCGTCCTCAGATCGAGGTCCAGATTGCACCCAGACATTTCCTTTCGAATCCCCGCCTGACGTCACGTTTTGATCCACAGAGACGTCACGGCTCGGGAACGGAGGGGAGGGGGAGGACGCTCTGATTGGCTGGAAATAATCGGAGTTAGCTGGAGGAGCAGTTGCGGCAGGATGCACGTGAGGAAACGTCACGACTTCGCCGGCGTGGGCTGAGATCGGAACGTGGTTCCTCTGCGTCTGAGGTTCTGAGGAGTGTCCTTCCGGATCGATGCTGACCTGTGATCAGATTCTGCACCGTACGGGCAGATGTTCCCCTTCACGCTGACCCACATTCACACGCAAACAAAACCGAGCCTGCGCCAACAAACGGGCCCATTCTGCCCTTCATCGTCCTGACAATGGCCGGCGGGTGCAGGGTGTCAAATCTAATGAAACAGGCAGCGAACAACAGCTGAGTGTGTGTGTGTGTGTGTGTGTGTGTGTGTGTGTGTGTGTGTGTGTGTGTGTGTAGGGGGAGGGTGAGTCAAGACACAAGTGTCCTTGTCAGAGCGATGGCCAGAGAGCGAGGCTGCCAGTCAAAGACACAGCGATGTTTTCATTTCAGCGCTCTGCCGGATCTCCTATCACGAGGGGAGGGGGGGGAAGGGGGTGTATCGGGCCGCCGGGGGCTCCGCGTTTGTCCGATGGAGGGCTTCGCAGCCGAAGCTCGCCGCGTTTCGGGAAGTATTGCATCAAATCCGGTCGGATTGTGAGCCGTTTACTTATTCCTGCATGTTTTCATCCTCTCTCTGTTTGATTGGGTGGCAGGATTATGGTGGGATTACCCGCGGAGAGCGCCGCGGCGTGTCTGTACGCACATGTGTGCAAAGGTCACATCTCACGGGGAGTGTGTGGGGGGGTGGAGAAAGATGCTCGTTTATCAAATGACCTTCTGGGCGACTGTATGCGGCAGCGGCGCCGCCATGTCAGCGCTGAGACGACATTTGGACATTTGGATTCAAGGTTGTGGATCACAGAGAACGCCTCACCTGCCAGCTCTTATTCCTTCATCTATAAACATCGGTGTTTACTCTAAAAACATCTGTTTACATGTGGTCTCAAACGAGGCATCAACACCTCGTCTAAAAGGTGAAGTTTTAGATCTTTATCCTGCCCGGCTCCATTTCTTTACCTGACTTTCTTTGGGGATTTGCTAAAAATGTCTCAAAACTAACAAACAGGAATTTAAAGAGCTGCCACCTACTGGATGGGAGGTGTACTGCAGTTTCTCGCAACACTTCCTCGATCTGTCTAATTTGAAGAACTATCCTACGCTTGTAAACATGTTCCAAGTAATAAACTCAAGTTTTGGGAGACCCGAAGACTGTTTATCGACGAGCGTAGAAGGAGAAACGTGTGAAACTGAAAGGGAGACGCCCTCTTTGGCTCATCTGTGACCCTCCTCTGTTGCACACAAGCGCACGCGAGAGATCACTGAAGCGCAAAAGCCAACGGCTCATTCGGGGGGAACGATTCAGCACGATACACCGAACATGAGAGGTCCCTGAACGCCTCGCGGTGGCAGAGGACGATGCGCAGGTGACGGAAAGTGGGACGGGTTCAGAGGCGGCGAGCACAAACCGCCTGCGGCCGCGGCGGAGTCGTCGGAAATCTCCGCCGCCACGAACTCACGTGTGCGTTTGGCTCCACACAGAATAACGCGCACAGCTCGGCGGGAATGTGTGTTTGTGTTTGTGTGTTTGTAGTCCTGCTCAGTCCAGCCTGGCCTGGATTAGACGGCGAGGCTCTGCGGCGCTGCCGGCCGAGCGGACAGGGAGGGGGCAGAGGTTGCGAGCGGGGAGGGGCCGCAGTAATCTGCTAATCTCATTAATACCACGGCTGTGGGTGCCCTGTCAACAAGACGCTGGTAACAAAGGACGGGGTAAACAGCTGATGACCCTGGCTGTCGTCCGCCACACAATGCCCACACGCACACACACACACACACACGGTTGTGTGGATGCTCTCACCGGCCGTCCGCGCCCTGTTTCCACCTGGACACCTCAGAGTAAACAAACACAGAGGAGGCCACGGCGAGCTGCCGCGGGTGAAGACGTGAAAACAGCAACTGTCGGCACTCGCAAGGCTCCAGATTGAGGCGGTCTGTCCGTTGTTGCTCGTCGGGGGGCCGCCGCGGAGAACCTCAGCTGTTCCCGTCAGTCTGAGCGACTTCTCGCCGCCGGCGCGGGAGGCTTAACGGCGCGGCGGATGTCCGGACGCCTCTGCGTTGCAATCCAGGGAAACGAAATGTCGCTGGGATCATGTTTACTCCTCCTGCTCTCTGCCTGCTGCCATGTTGGTTTGATGACATTCAGATGGAGGGGAGGGGGGGGGGGCAGCTGGGACGACTGGGGGTCACAGCGGGGACAGGTGGACCAAACAGCTCCCCAGCTAATGTAAACTCAGGTGGGTGTGGCTTAAAAAAACAGCTGCGAGCTGCTGTTGACGAATAACCGCTCTGGATGACGGAGACTTTTTACGTTTGTGTCGCAGTTTTCTTTGCGACTTTTCCGAATCTGAACTTCCTATTTAGTGGTCGGGTTCAAGGCAGGTTTTTAACAAGAGCAAGAAGAGGTCGTAATTTGACACCAGCCTCGTAAGACGATCCGTAACAAGCCGACTTCGGACGATCAGTGCGATCAAACAGCTACATTTCCTTCCTTAAAGAAGTGACTCGAAACAATTTGTTCATCTCACAATCTGACAAACACGTCACAGAAAACAGAGATTCTAATGGGTCCCCTTTAAAGTTCTGACCAGAGGCGAGCTCGGCATCCCAGCAGGTGCTTTCTGGAGTCAGAGTGAGACGGATGCGAGCGACCGCAGTGAGAGTTGCTGGCGTGCAGAAGAAGGCGTGCGGTCGGCGAGCGCCCAGGCCTCGTCTCACCGGTCCAGCACGCGACTGTAGTCCTGAGGGCCGCAGCCGCCTTCGCTCTTGAGTTCGGCGAAGACCTGCGTGAAAAAGTGCGGGTCGGCGTTGATGCGCAGCATCTTGGAGCTGGTGGCGTTGATGATGGCGAGGCAGCGGTCCCAGAAGGCGTCCTTGCCCGCCTCCACCAGGAAGGGCTTGAGCGGGTAGGAGATCTCGTTGCCCATGTAGGAGTAGGACAGGTAGAGGCAGGTGAGCAGGATGGCCTGCAGCTCGTGCTCCGACGCCACCACGTCGCCGTCCACCACGTCGCGGCACAGCATGTAGACGAAGACCACGTTGGCGGGCGTGACGAAGGCCTGGTCCTGCCAGCCCTGCAGCAGCAGCGAGCGGTCCACCGCCCGCAGCCACAGCACCGGGTCGGCGGGCGACAGGTGCTTGAGCCGGTAGCAGCGGCAGCACAGGAACTCCCCCAGGCAGCGCAGGAGCTCGCTGGTGGACGCCTGGACGATCACGCGCTTGGGGGACGAGGACAGCGTCCCCTGGGGGACCTTCTTCACCGAGGAGAGCTGCTGGGACTTGCTGTAGCCGTAGCCCTGGCCCACGCCCAGCCCGTAGCCCAGCCCCAGGCCCAGCCCGCCCGGACCCTCGTAGCTGGACAGGTTGGCACACGACAGCGACTTCTTGACATTCTCGCGGTTGAGGTGCAGCACCGGGTCCTTCTGGTAGATGTTGAGGTGGTTGTTGTTCAGGGGGTCCGCCAGGCCCACCGGACCCCCGCACGGGACCTTCTTGGAGTTGCCCTTCTTCTTGGTGGACGCCACCAGGCGCTTCCACGTGAGCGCCGGCAGGAAGATGGACTGCCCCCTCTTCAGGCCGCGCTCCTTCTGGCTGTTGAGCGAGCGGCTGCTGAGGCTCGGGTAGTGGCTGAGCGAGCCCGGGCGGTTGTCATAGTAGCCGGACTTGCGGGAGCCGGGCGACAGCGACAGCACGGTGCCCATCTTGAGTCCGGCCACAGAGCTGTGCCGCCGCGCTGGAGGGAGGACGCCTCTTGCTCTCGCTCAGACGTCCAGAGGCGAGACGAGCGGCGCAGGCATGTCCAGGTGAGCTGAGCGATGGGACACGGAGAGGAGACGAGAGGTGAACCCGAGGAAACCAGAGGAAACAATCGCCGCTTGTTCCTCACACACAAACAATCCAGCACAGTCCAGCAGAAACAGCTGACGTCTGTGAGGCGACGATGCAACCATTTCGAACTGGCTTCATCAGCTGCACCACGAAGCAGCAGGAGATGAAGAATGTGAGCAGCGAGTGTGTTTGGACGAAGACAATCTGCTCTGACAGAGTGACAAATCTGGACAGTAAAGAGTTAATCAGCAGCCTCATTTAATCCTCATCCAGACGTTTAGTTTCTGAACTGAAAGGATTTGAGAAAAAGAAAAGGGGGGAATGAATGAGCCGCGACCCTCCACAATAAAAGCGTCAATTTAACAGAAATATTTCACATTTTGTGCTGTTATTAAAACAGGAGAATTAATGTTCCCAAAACAGCACTAAAGGGTTTTATTTTCTGAATGAAATACGTGTCAATTTAGCGGGAGATTCAAAGCAGTAAAGTGAAAATAAACCCCAAAACAAGCGGTCTCCGTGAAGTATTTTAGAGCACTTTTTGGCTCCTGAACATTCTTGTGTGTCGAAGGTGTTTTTTTCCCCTGCTGTTTAACAAGAAGCGGTAAGAAATCTGCGCGCTCACCTGCGTTAACGAGGTGTCCGCTGGTTGTTTGCCGCAGTCTGCGACGGTGCAAAGATGCGGTGAGAAATAGGAGCCACGGGCGCAACAAATGCGCCGTTCCAGCTGCAGCTGCAGTCGGTAACTGGAGACGCTGCGCGGGCAGGACGCGGATTGCGGGGCTGAGAGTCAGTCCCGCACACGATGCGAGCCGCTCGCTGGAGATGCCGAGAGAGGAGCGGCGCGTCGGTCCCCGGCCGGGCGGAGCGCAGGTGTCATCCTCCGCCGCAGCTCAGAGCAGGACGGGGGGGACGTGGGGGTCCGTGTCAGCCGCGGGGGTCCGTCTCCTCGTCTGCGTCTCCATGTCCGAGCTGCAGAAACTTTCACAGAGTCCGAGTCCTCTCGATGCACTCCATGTCCTCAGACGCGCAGAGCGGCGAGTGGAGGCGCCTGGTGCCTGCAGCCGACGGTCCGTCCGCACCGTGAGCGCGTCAGACGCGGAATGAGCGCGGAGCGGCGGCGGCGGCGCGACCTCGGAGCGGCTCTCAGGCGGAGACGCGCGAGCAGCCAGTGAGGGCACGGAGCGCCTCCTCACAGCGCCTCCTCCCACGGACTGACTCCTCCTAACTGGGGGCGAAGCGCCCCCCCCCCTCCCCCATTCATCAGCATCCACAGGAAACATAAGTTCAGCCGCAGCATTAAAAATGAACTATAAAAGTTATTAAAGTCTTTATTATGCGTCAGAAAACTTCTACATGATAGGAAAAAAACGGTTTTATTATTTATAGTAGAAATACGGAGGAAAGGGTGAAAATATCATTAAAATGAATCTGTGATCATTTGTTTTATGTCTCATTTATTGAATTTTGACAAAATCTTAAAAAGTCTAAAAGTCTTAAAAAGACAGATAAAAAAGTTTCTATACATACTGTACAGGCAGTATTATTTTCCTCATTTTAATGAGCTTTAATCTCAGTAACTCGCTGCAACACCAAACTCAAGAAATCGATAGTCAAATTAAAGTTAAAAAAAAAACAAAAAACTTTAGAGGTTGATTTATAAAAACATCTTGTCGAAGTCAAACTCAGTTATTAGTTTCTGCTGTGATGAAGTAAATCTCGCTTGCAGCAGCTTCTGATCGTCTATTAACAGACGCATAAAAGTGTAAACCAGGAACTGTGAGTAGCCGAAGGCGGCAGGGCGAACCGAGGAGTCGCTGCTGATTTACAGGCTCGTGAAAGAACAAATGTTGGATAAAAATGTTTCGCTGAAAGTGATCAGACTCTTCAGTCTTCGTCTGCGTCTTTTTAACTGCATTCCTGCTCATTTCACACCAACTTTTGCTGCTTTTTAACGAATTTTTGGATGTTTTTACGTTTCATATCAGACGCATCAGATACGGCAGAAACAACGTGACGTCGACGGGAGCGAGCGCGTCACACCTGGTGGTGTGTGCGTGCACACAGGTGGCGGCGAGTACGCGTCCGTCACGTGGACGCAGGTCTGCTGCCGTTATGCAACATGCGGTTATGAGTCCGTCCTGTATTGTAGGTCACGTCGCTGCCTGAGCCGCCGTGCGTAAGAGGATCAAAGCAGACGCATCGGCGCGAAGGGCGGCCAATAAAATATCGATGGAGCGATCGGCTGTCCCGAAAGCGTCCCAGGCGTCTGTCGACGTCCTGCTTCGTTCCCTTGACGCTTCTTCTTCTAGGTTGTTCAAACTTTACTCCTCTGAGGAAGAATCTGAATTTGCATGAACGTCACACACTTTTATCTGAATGTGATTCATTAGAAACGTGTGAATTGTTTTGCATCCTGCAGGAAACCTGTTTAATTGGATTTTATTGAAAGTTGAATGACTTTTTTCATGACGCTCAGTTGGGACGCTTTCGTTTGAATAACTGTGTTGGATCAAACAGTGCCGGGTTCACACCGAGCTCCCTGTGCTGTGCTGCAGCCGAGCGAACCACTGCGGCCTCAGATGGCTGATTTCAGTCGAATAACCAGCGGATCACCGCGCTGCGGCCTGTGTGTTTGCTTTGCCTCCCTGAGACCGGGAGGCTTTCGGCCACGTTGATTGCACGGAAGTTTTCTGGGAAAACGCAGGACGAAGTCGGTTTGTTCCTGCAGGATTCCCAGGAGACGGCGGATCGCAGGAAGTTTAGAGCGAGTGAAAACAGGCAGATTAGATAAGAAGGGAAGCGAGGAAGAGAGAGAAAGCAAGGTGACGTGAAGAGACACTGGAATTATTGGCGCTCGATTCGTTTTTCATGAAAAGAAGTAAACAAATAGACGTAATGCTCCTTCGGTCCCTGTAAACGCTTGGCTTTTTTTAAAGTCCATCCCACACACTTAACCCTGATCTCATTCCCTTCTTATCTTCCAAGAAGCGAGTTAATCAGAGCAGACCTTCCTTTTCCACTCCGCTCAGGTCCAAAAATAAACACGCAAACAAACGTTTCATCCTATTTGGAGGTGTAAACAAACGCCGGCGAGAGCAGCCGCGGCTGGCGGGACGAGCCGCTGTCAGGTCGCCGTGAGGCCTTCAGACGTGTCAGGCAGCGCCGGCGAGACGCTTCTCTTCCCCCGGTGTGAAAGTCCCGGAGCGCAGCAGCCGTGAAGGGCAGAAATATCCCCCGGGAGCACCGGGGAGAGGAAGCCGAGCAGCCCCGCGACGCTTCCTTCAGAAAAGCCCTTTGTTGGAGCTCGAGCAAGACACGCAGACAAGAGAAAAGAACCTCATTAAACTCGGAGATTAATGTGCGCACGGAGCCGACGGTGAGACGCAGCAGAAGCACGCGGAGCTCTTTTCTGCTGAAGTGAAATCTGGTTAAAAAGAGTCCGATTTAAACTCCACTGCTTCCTTTCTCCTCCCAATTTAATGATCAGATGCGTGTTAAAGAAACAAACAACAGAAACAGTTGCGAGTCGCCTTCGAGGCATCAATCCGATTCTACTTTCACGGATCCTCCTCGTTCTGTCTCCGTGTGGGCGTGGCCTCAATGAATCCGATTGTGGCCTCACATGAGTCGGAACTGAGACTCGCATTCTGGGGCAGCAACCTGTATTTTTTTATCCACGTCTTGTGGGGACAGAGGACAAACAACATTGAAGGCTTGCAGTTGGAAAGCTGCACCGCTGCAGTCACAGATGTGCAGCTTTCTGCAGCTGGACCAGTTGTTTGTGTAGGGAGGATGTGGCATTTGGTTCCTCTCTAAAGGTCGCTGCCTCGCCGTGAATACGAGCCAGTGTCCCCACAACATGAGTAATCCAGAGGAACACACACACACACGCGCGCGCACCGCAGCCTCCCCGGCCTCGTTTTTCTCGGCTGTTCTTCCCTCCGACAGCTGCAGGACTCTCGGCTTCTCCCGCACAGCTGACCCGGAAACACTGACGGCTATGAAAAGAGCTGTTGTTATTATACATCGGTACCCTCGCCCTCCCCCCCTCCCCTCCTCCCCCCTGCTGTCCCATCTCCCGTCTCTCTGCACACAGACGCACATTTAACACTCAGGCTCGGCGCAGACCTGCGTGGTGTCTCCCTAATCCTTATTTGGACTTTTTTCCTCCCCATTTCATAAATCCTCAGATTAAACGTGGAAAAACGTCCCAGCGTCGGTGAAGCGGCTGATACCGACTCTGCTCCTGCCTGCATTAGCTGTCATAAAAAAGAGGGAGCGGTGGGAATTAGTTCAGACTATTCAGAGTTTCTCTCCGCGCTCCTTTTGTCGCCTTTTTTTCGGGGTCAGAAGTTGTTTCTTGCCCACATTCACTCCCCTGACCTACATCCGCTGCGCGGCTGCACGTTGGACCGTCCTGTCCCACATTGGGCGACAGGTCCTTTCAATAAAACCGACGGTTACGTGCTCCACAAGCCTTTTCTTTCTGCCCTCATCCAGACGCGCACAGCAGCCGCCCGCCCGCCCGCCCGCCCGCAACACACCCGCTGATCTCATCCCGCTGATGTGTAACGATACAAGAAGCCTGCTGCGCTCAGACACAACCTGAAGGCCTCGTTCTGCAGCGGCTGGGCTTCATTACACAGCTGCCCCCCCCCCCGACTGAGTTCAGTCGGCGGCACCAGGCGCACTTCAGGTTGGAAAGGCTCCCAAAGGAGGGAGGATGATGACAAAGGAGGGCGAGAGGCGCGCGGTGAAAGGGGGACGCAGACAGGAGGGCGAGAGTGGGACGAGACAATGAACGGGGCCGCGGAACGAGGGCGCAGACAGGCGGAGGGGGACAATAAGCTGTGGTGCGGCTGGAGGCCGGGCGGTTCACCTGATGACACATCTGTCCGTCTGACTCACCCAGACTCTCTAATCTCCCCCCTCCAAGACCCGCGTGGAGCAGCAGAGGACGCGGAGGGGAGAGACAGACAGCAGGCGTCACCAAGGGGATTGTTGTTGTTGTTGTTGTTGGTTTTTCAGGCTTTTAATAAACATCAGGATAGAGCGAAAACAGAGCACCTGTAGCCAGGTGGTTTCAGGCTCATAGTTCCTGCTGATGTGGGACAATTTTATATTCTGTGCACTATCAAAATGGCCAAAACTGAAGGAAACGACCAAGCAGCTGTTGCATTAGACTGACATGTCTGTATAAAACGATTGGCACCTAAATTTCACTGATTATCTCCTGTTTTAGATCAGATGACGTGAAAGAAAAACTTATTTAATGTGGATTTCAGTTCTTCAGATGCCTGAAAACCATCAACAATGTTTTTTCTGTGACATTAGAATCCAAAAAGATCAATAAAGATCAGATCATCAAACATTTTGTCATACTTAGAAAGCTTTGATCATATTCATGTGTACAATTCTGCTAGAAAATCTACAATTAGCGTCATTAGGTCCCAGAGGTACAAACCAATTATGGTTATTATAGTTTTCGAATATTATGCCCATATAAATCATTTGTGATGCTTCAGCCTTCAAAGTCCTGTCATGCTGGAATGTTTACATTTGATTATAAAAACAATGAGTTAATAGGTGTACATTTC
The DNA here is from genome assembly GCA_032164315.1 of Malacoctenus gilli. Classification (NCBI taxonomy): domain Eukaryota; kingdom Metazoa; phylum Chordata; class Actinopteri; order Blenniiformes; family Labrisomidae; genus Malacoctenus; species Malacoctenus gilli. Next base: position 5,487 of record JASSRZ010034263.1, on the reverse strand, counting down.
TGCTTTCAGCGCCCCACTTCATCATGTTTCGCTGTGGAGGGAAAATGTGCCTTTTAAATGAATGGAGGTGAAGCTGAAGCTGTCCACAGACTGCAGGTATGTGGTGCTTCCGCCCCCTAGTGGACAAGATAAAAAAGGGGGTTTGGAAATGAGTTTAATGCTGAAATTTTAAAGCATCAGATTCACCTCAACAAAACTTCTTCCTGGTTGATGGAGCCATCTTTGAAGGAGTCACGGAGTCAAATCACGAGTTCCTTCAAGCTTCGAAATAAAATCTTTTTTGGGCGCAATAAAAACAGGAAGTGACGTTTTGGTGTAGGCCCGCACGCCTGCGGATGATCAGAGACTCAAGCACCGATGGTGACTGAATGGAAGAGTGTCGATAACAAGAGCGAACAACAACGTTTGTTGTACTTCGAAGAGCAATTTTGATTGGAGGTAGAAAGTGGTTCGTGTGACGCATTATTGGAGTCAAAATGTCACGACAGAGTGGAATAAATGCTCCTCAGAAACGTCCCTGTAATTCACGGAGGGAAAACGCGTCTGTCGGAGGAAACATCAGTTTCAAACGAAGCTTTTTCCGCTCCGGTTGAGTCGTCGGTGTCTCCATGGAAAGTTTGGTTGCTTTCAGAGAAACTTTGATGAATTCACTGAAGTGTTTCAATACTTGAAAGTTTAAAATCAACA
>JASSRZ010034262.1:0-17420 GCA_032164315.1 Malacoctenus gilli | reverse complement strand
CCGGGTCCAAAATGACCCGAACACCACAAAAGTCACTTTTTTCACCAGAGCACTTTATAATTTAGTATAAAAAAAAAAATTGATTTTATTTTGTTTAAATGGAAGTCCCTGACAAAGTCAAAAAGTTTCAACGCAAAAAACATATGTATGAAGTACTTTTATGCATGCTAAAACTCAAAACGGGTCCGCAGGGACCCTAACACCATAGGAAGGTTAAAGTCTTAAAAATGTAAAAGTTGGGTAAAGGGACTGTCTGAAATAAATGCAGGACAAAAACAACAACAACAAACATTAAAGCAACTATAAGGGTGACTTTGATGAAAAGAGAAAAATCACTTGTCGCTAATCTATTTAGAGGCTCATCAGTGAGACTATAGAGTCTTTTTCTATCCTCCAACAACTCTTGGAAAGAAGTTAACCATTAAAGTTGGCCCAGTAACCCAGTTTACAATGGATTCCATGATTGGTTATACTGTTAATCATTCCAAATAACTACTGAACAAAAAACTTGGTGTTGTATGTTTGCACTGTTGCTGTGAAGACCTCTGAGAAATGAACCTGGATGCCATTTCAGCCATTTACTTTGTTTATGTGTTTCTTCCAGTGCAAACTTCCACTGGTTCTCCAACTTCCTCCCACAATACAAACACATGCTTGTGTGGCTGATTGGTGATGCTCTGTGATGGAATTATGATGTATCCAGTATGTGTCCTGCTGTCAGCTGGTTTGGGATTTTATTTTCCTTGGGGCACTTCTAGTTCCTCCCACAATACAAAAACAAGCTCATGAGACCAATTGGTGACTGAATTTGTCCATAGATGTGAATGTGTGTCCCCGTGATGCACTGGCAACCTGTACAAGGTGTACCCTGTACTTGTCCAGTGTCAGCTCTCATGTCTCATTTTTTTTTCTGTTTCCTCGGTCCTGAGGGGGACCGCCGTTCACCTCGACACAAGCATCCTCGAATTTACACGAGATTGACAAGTGTGTCTGGAGTTTGTGAGGACTCAGTGGTCAACTGCCTCTGAGGGCCTGGCGGCCCGCTGCAAAAGAGGGAGACAGGTTCACTGGCGGGGAGTCTGCGCTGGCACCGGAGTGTTCGAGAATGCAGGGGGCGGACTGTGTGACTGCATGACTGTGTGACGTCCATGGAGACTCCTGCTGCTTTGATGGAAAGAACGAAAGTTGGCATCCGGCCTGAGAGGAACACCCATTAACTGTAGTTGAAGCACAGGGAACCCTTTCTGGGAGACAAGTCCACGACCTCACACTGCAGCATGCCCTGTAGCAGGAGGGAAAAGGAGAAGGTATGCCACATGACTTACTGGAAAGAAAACGGTAAAAAAGAAAAGGATGACAAAATTGACAACCTTGAATGTAAATCGAGGAGCTTGAACTACACATCTGGATCACAGGCAGACTGAGACATCACATTGAACCTTTGCTTGAGTTATGGCAGGAGGAAGTCACGATGGCAAGTAAGCCCAAACAGAGGAGCTGCAATAAAGGAACATAGTTTGATAAAAGTCCTCATGTAGAATGCAAGCATTACGGATTATTACCTCTCACCTCATCACACGCTCCCTGTTACGTGCCTGATTGTTAACACCTGTCTCCTTTCCCCTTGAGTGCCACACCCCACCTCGTCATGCCCAGATTTGGCCCTCCATGGCCAAATCCAATCCCCATTGGTCCACACCAGGACCAATCCGCTGAAGATGCGCTGAGGGCATGGAAATAAAAGCCGCGCAAAATCAGGAAAGGAAGGAAAGGAGGCAACTGTGTGTGCTCGGATGTTGTCGCCACTGCGTGGTGTACTGGTTGACTTTGCCTCCACTACAATCAGCAGCTTAGTAGGTTTGAGAGGAGGAAAAGACGAGCCATAGAGCTTTGGTTTTGTGTAGACGTCGTTTGTGTAAAATAGCTATAGAGCTTCGATTTTGTTTGACTCCTCCTGTTAAGGGTAACAGCTGTAGAGCTTTGTTTTGGTTTTGACTTTAAAAGTACTAGCCGTAGGGCTTTGATTTTGTGTTAATCTGCTAGGCAGTTGTTTTCCCATAGTGTTAATCCTATGTGGCTTTTTGTTAGATTTAAGATTAGGTTTAGATTAGGGTAGGGCTGTGTTGGGATAGGTTGAGGATTTTGTTTTTTCAGGTGCGCTTGTCACCTTAGTTATGGTGCTGTTTGCATTTGAGTTTGTTTCTGGTTTTGCTTTATTGTTTTAAACAGCATCGCTACCCCCAACACAGGTTTATTTTCCAACTGCTGTTTTTCCATTTGGTTTGAACCATCAATAAATTTCAGACTTCTTACATCCTCCAGTCCCACTCTTTTTTTTGTTGCGTCCTTCAACCTGTTTCCCCAACGAGCCGGGTCGTAACACTCCCTAAAGATGGACAGCGAGACAAAGTTGAGAGACGCTTGGATTTTGGTTGTCTATTCAAAGTAGCATTTTAAAAAGAGCGTTCTGAAATTGCCCAAGACAACAAAACAACACACAAGCAATGTAGGGAAATTGGCAAGTGATGGTTCAACTGAACACCACACCCAAGACAGCAAAGGTTGTGATAACAGGAGGACTCAAGACAATATGAAAACAAGTAAAATGAATGAGGTGAACGATAAGTCTGTCCATTTCAGTGTTGTCCTGTATGAAGACAAGACACCGGGGATGGTGGACTGTGGCCCTTGTGGCTTTGAGGCCAAGGAAAGAACAAAACAAACAAATTTGAACAAGGGTTATATGTTTTTCATTCACAGGCACTGAAGAGGATGATTTGTTTGTGGAAATGACCATCAGAATGGGCAGTTATCCTGCATTCTGGCTTAAAAAATGAATAAGTAAAAAAAGAACTTTAAAAACCTTTGACTGCAGAACACAAGATGCATGGGCCTGAGAGTCATCTTGGTACAATCATTCCTGCCAAAACATCACTTGTGAGTAATCCACAGATGACCAGTTCATCATGAATGTTATAATGGGAAGCATGTTATTTGTCAAACATTTTAATAGTATGTATTTAGAAAGATAAAAACAACAACAACAACAACAATACAGTTGGGTACATAAAAAGGTTCATCATAATTGCATTTTGAGAAACATCAGCGATGTTTGTGTGGGTGGGCTTATATGTGGATAAACCTTTAGGGAAAGCCCAACTGCATGAGCAGGAGGTGGTAAACTATGATGTACAGGAATATTTGACTATTAAAATTCATAATATAAAGGTTAATCATGTATTTAAAAAGTTGCATTTACAAACTACCAGGACACTCGAAATGAAGAACTAATTATCATACTCGTGCATAAAACACAATAATCAAATAAGGCAAGTAATTTGTGTGTTTATTTGTTTAAACCAAAAGGGCCTTGCTATTCTTGTTTAAAGTGATTTTTCAAAGGAAACGATATTTCCCTCACGTCAGTGTGTTCACACCTTTGCTCCACTGCTCCATCTCCATGGAAAGTCAGCTATGCTGTCAGCAAGAACAAGGGGGTCTTATTAGTGACTCATCATGGACTACATTAATGTAGAGTCTTAATTTGGGTGTTTTTGCGGTTGTCACTGGTCTATGATTCATGTGGAGAAGACAGTAAACGAGCAACCAACATTTATTAAACACCAAAAAAGAGAGAGACAGTTTAGGGAGACAGCTCAGGAAGACAGCTCCCAGAGAGACAGCTCATAGAGACTGCTCTCAGAAAGACAGCTCAGAGAGGCAGCTCATACAAACGGCTCATATACTGCTCTCAGACAGATAGCTGCCACAGAGAAAGCTCATAGGGACTGCTATCAGAGAGAGAGAGCTCAGAAAGACTGTACCTGTGGCTGCCATGAAGCTCAGCCTTCCAACCTTTGCAGGGGGCCCAGGTGCAGCGAGTTAGGGACATTGAGCGGGTTCCACTTTGAGGCAGTCCAAGGCAGACTTTGAGACAGTGGGATGGGTGTAATGGCTACCCTCCAAAGTAATAGGCGTATTCAATAAGGCTGAGCTCACTCAGCTGGTGAACAATGCTGACTTCCATCACTGCATTCACAGGAGCAAAACAGACCCTCTAACCCAATCAGGGCAATTGTGGCAGCAGCAGATTCGACACGCTCGCAGCTCCGTGTGTGTATGTGTGTGCATTGACATTACCGTGTACGAAAGGGCTCCGCAGTGCTCCTGATTAACATGCAAAGCACATGTCGCAGTAACAAACTCCCACCTTCTATCATACACCCCCCTCACCCCTTCTCCTCCACCCCCAGCACTTATCGCATTTAACATTGAATAACCATCCAAATAACGTCTGTTGAGGAATCATCCTGCATAAAGCACCATCTGTGCCACGTTGCCTTGTGTCTTTGCGCCGTCTGTGTAAACAGAGGAGGTACCGGATCACCGGAGGAGGGAGGAGGGACCGGGGACACAAAATCATGCGCGCGTGGGGAAAAAAGCTTACACCCGCAAAACAGGTCAGCTGTAATCAGCGATCAATTCTTCCTCTGCAGAAGCAAAGCTTCGCCGGGGGGAAACATTTGTGGGATTATTTGCAAACACAAGTATACGAGAGCGAGGGGATGGGGGAAATGGGGGGTGGGGGGGGATACATCGGAGCTTATTGGAGAGGTGACATTGCTGATTAAAGCAGCACCAGCTATAGGTCACACATCGTCCCTCCTCACTGAACCTGGGAAATAAATAAAGGGAGCGGTGTCATAGTGAAAGAAAGAAGGTGAAGTGGGGTGGGGTGGGGGGGCATCAGGGAACATTTTTAACCCGTCTCCTCAGCTATCAAATTAGCGCACTGCCTTCCTCACATTCCACTCACCATATTTAAATGTATTCAAATGAGCAGGAGAAAGGCCGGCACAGGGTGGGAGTGCTGTAAAGTAATCAGCACGCGCATGATAATGAGATACGAGCACCGCAGCTCGGATGTTCGAGTCGCGACTCAGGCTCCAGCTCCCGCACTGCGATCACGTGACCGACACAGGCTAGTTGCACCTCCGGCACGTTTTATCGATTGAGGGTGTAATGTGGGAGGAGCGCGGATCATTTTGATCCAGCAAATAGCCACAAAGCAAATCAGTGCTGCCAAAGATGCCCATCCTGCAGACATCCTCGATGTGCGAACAGGGCTTGTGTAGCAATGGCTTCAGCGGTAAGGGGGTTGGTAGAAAGTGTCATAGTTCCACGTATCAAGTTTTCATGAAGCCAATATGTGATGTGTGTGGATATTTAATGACGGCGGTGAATAATTCAGGAGCACCATCGCACTACAACCCTCCAGAGCCTCGAGTAAGGGAAGCATGCTGCAGCTGTGAGGTGAGGCGGGTCAGCCTCAATTGATTCATCAAATCAAAATCCAAGGAAATGTACCAAGTTCTCAGTTCTGTGACAACGAGTGGGCCGGTATGGGAGGGTGCAGCCGACCGGGTGAACCAAAAATGAAGGTCTGTGACAGTCTACAGATGCGGTCAAATCTCCAATTAGCATGGATGGACAATCAGGTGAAAAATGGATTGAATTTTTGAACAGAGAAATGGGAGGAGAAATGAATGGATGGTTTGAGTAATAAGTGGTTACATGAATGGAGAACAGATGGAGGGTTGGACGGACAAATAGATTCTTATTTTTTTTGTGTTTTTCTTTTAAACTCCCCAACGGAAGCACTGACCTCATGTGAACAACCCGTTCCGACCACTATTGTGGTCCTGACCTTCATCTGTAGTAGTTAGTTGCACCTATTACATTGTGTCATGCGCTCACACTGTTGGAATCAATAAACTCTGTTGTAAATTTACATTGCTTTGATCCGACTTGGGATTATTTTCTAACAAACTGGTGCTAAAACAGTCAGCTTGAGCTGATCCCCAGAAAGTGACAGTAGCCTTGGTCATGACTTTTTTCTGAGCTTAGGTTAATTGTTCTAATTCTGCTTGAGTTTATTGAAAGGATTTGAGGTCACTCTGAAGTATTTCAAGTGGGAAAATAAGTGTTGTGTCAAAAATGATAATACATCATATCACATTGGATGGAGACTGAAATCTATCAGTGTGACACATGAGAATTCGACAGGTAATGAACTTTTTTCCAGTTTTGGTGGAAAGTGACGCAGTCCCGTCTGCCAAATAAATTTTATGACGATGGTGTCACATCTGATGGATCCCGAAGTTTTCTTTTTCGTGTTTTGATTGTTGAACTCAAAGACAAAATTAGTGGAAGAGTTTTGCCCCCCCAAAGTGTGTGCGGCGATCAGATTTTGATGGGCCGAGGGGTTTACATGTAAAATGTTTCACTAACAAGCTAACCTGTGCTGCGCGGAAGGCCAGTAAGAAGTTTGGATATTCCTCAACGATCGTTCGGACTGTTATCAGCCTGCACCGCTGCTCCGGGCCAGTCTTCATCCCCCTCGTACTGTCGAGTTAACATTCGGTGAGGCACATGTAAACGCTGAGTAGGTGGGATTTTACAGGGTGAGCATATGGTTGTTTCGCTTGGGGCCGTACGAATCAGCGAAGTGGACTCTGCGATATGAATATAAATGAAACTCCTACTCTTGTATGGTTCTCGGTAATATATGCAAAAGCTGACTGTTTGGAACGAAATAAACATGTCTTTTCAAACAACCCTTGCCTTTACCTCGTATTGCTGAAATCACATACGGCCATCGCTGTGACACCAAGACCTCCTGTGACATATTGTTGACACCCGGCTCGTGTCACAGATGTCCGAGGGTCAACGCAGACCTCAGAAGATGAGCGTTCAGAAAATCCCCTCGGTGGGTCCCGACATAAGGATCGAGGAGATTCTGAGGCCAAATAAATACTTGAAACTTTCTAATTAAAACATTCATGAGCTTTTGTGCTTCTTGATAAGATAAAGATTTATAAACCTCAAACCCTGCGATGTGAATGTATTTGCTGTGCAACAGTGTCTTAAGGTGATATAGATTAAAGTACAATGCACATAATTGCCATGATTCTCTGTATAAATCGCTCATTCATTGTTTAACCACTTTATTTGTGTCCCTATTAAGGATTTGCATCTGCAGATATTCTTAAATAATTGTTTCAACTCCTCACCTATACATTGGTTCTGGTAAGAGGTCGAAGTCGATCGGTTTAGACTGAACTTCATGTGGGGTCAGGTGCTCCCAAGCCAGGTTGTTTATTTACACATGCTGTACTTGTGAGTTGTTTGAGTAGTTCTTGAACAGCCTGGAGCCAACTGTACTAAATCAGACAATATATCTGAGCAGAGAAGAGTGGTTTTTGCATGGCAGAGCATCATGCTGCCACCTCGTATTTCCAAGAAACTTAGCTCAAGCATGTCAGGAATCAGCACGAGGAAACGGGACCCATGATGCACGACCACAGTTCCTAGTTCAAAGGTTTATTGAAGTGATTGTCAGGATAGGTGAACAGGAAAATAAAAAAAAAAAAATACTGGGCGGGGAAGGACGACTAAAAGGTGAAACAAATCAGGAAGTAATCACACGGGAAGTAAAGACACCCAACCTGACACAGACAGAGACTACCAAAATAAAACAGGAAGTGACAGTGGCAAGCCACCCTAAGATCCCCAAGCTGTTATGACAAAGTGCATGCCTGGCAAAAGCCAGCAGGGTATTTCTGTCCAGGAAGTAAAAAAGGGGGATGAACCAGATGAACTCCCGATGACCTTGACCATGAATCATATAAATGTGTGTTCAGTAGGTCCATGATATCTGAGTAGCTGAGTAGTATATTTGGTAGCTTGTCTGTGCAAGAATAAACACTTTTGCATCCATCCTTGAAGTTCCTCAGGGTTTTTTATCACCCAGTGTCTACCCAGGATCGACACGGCGATGTGTCTTGGTAACAATCGAGATCCTGAGCCAACTTCTGTTCCAAGCCGGGACTCCGGTAAAAAAAAATTGGATCGCAAACTACATCAGTCAAATGGAAATTTTGCATACGTCTGCGTCCCTGTGCAGATATTTTCTCCCAAAAATGCTTGCCTAAATGGCAAATAAAGTGAGAGTGCTTTGCGACTTTTCTTTTCTTGAGTCTTCTTTAAATGTAAACAAACATAAGCGCTGGTAAATGTGCCCTCAGACTGCAGTTTTGTCACACACTCTGAATTTTAGTCTGAATAAAGTTCTCAAAAGCGCGAAGCTAGAAGGCTCTTCACCCTCTCGAAACATTGTCGCCCCTGAGTGATCACATTGACACTGAAACCATCCGTGTGGTGAGCAGAGCTCCACGTTGCAGCGTGAGAGAGAGGTAGAGAGAAAAGGCCGTGTGCAGACTGGGAAAATCTCCCTGTCAGAGCTGCCTTCTGTCAGGAGCAAACTCCAAGAATCTGCCGAGGCTCCGGCTGATCTCTTTATCAATGGTGAGGGACGGGCTGAGAAATGGCTGACGTCCTATCTCACATCTGGAGGGCAGGCCGAGGGGAAGAGCAAACTGACAGCACCTTTCAACCCCCCGCCCCGAGCGTCGCTGGCGTGCGTGCACATAAATATCTCCCGGGCGGCACACGAGCCACAAGCCGTATGTAGCAGCTTTCATCTGCGTTGTAATTAACTTGTCATTTTTTGCTAATTATGCCTGGTATCTTATTTTGTGGGTTTGGCTGTCATGTCGATTGGTGCCAAGAGCTTTGCACTCATTAGAGTAAACAAGAACTGCCATTCAGGAGTGTTAACAAAGTCACACAGGGCAGACGGACTGGTTTGATATTTTTAATGGGTTTTTCTGTAATTTCACATTTATTCCTTAACGATTCACATGAAATGTCTTGGAAACAACGGTCTTATTCACTATCTAAACACAAGTACTTAATTCCAGCAAAAAAAAAAAAGAGATGAGCTCAGGTTCATCTGTGCTACCTTGGATGAAAAAGGGGACCTTTACACTGGAAACAAAACAAACACTCACACTGTTTTTGAGCCCCCTCATTACATGTCACAGTCATGTTTGGAGGTGCTGGTATTGAGGTTAACCTGTTAAGCCCCACTATTCTAACCATAGGACTCCATAACCATAATTGCAATAACCTTGAAAAGCAGGCCTGGTACACACAGGTTTTAGGACGCAACGAAGAATAGATACAGTTTTCTTAACCTGAAATACATCCAATTTATGCAGACAATATGTCCTGTACCCGACTGCTGCATGGTCAAGTGCTCCTTTCAAGTTAGCACTAATTTCACTTTGAGTACAGATTATATTGATAGAGCGTCTTTCTTCTTTATTTTTCTTCGGTTGTGTAAGACCCGACTCTTGTTTCCTCATGCTCAACTGGGAAACTGGATGGTCCCAATTGGTAACTCCCCAAGTTTTTTACTGCACAAGTGCACCGAACACCACAGCCATACTGTATTCTACCACTCCAATCATTTAAACTACTTTTTCACACCAATAACAACAACAACGGCCGCCATGCTAGATGCATGCATGCCATTGGACACAAATAGTCAGAGAACTCTTCAGCTTTGTAATAGAATGAACGAAAGTTTGTGGTGGACAACCAGACAACCAGCTTCCTTAACCAGCCAAAGCCGTCGCGAGAAAGCTCCTAAAACCTGACCAGTTCACCTTCTGAACTCAACCAAAGTACAAGAACTTGTGAACTCAGATGCAGACGTTAGAGGGCTTAACCTGCATCACTGGTCAGTGACAGTGATAAGACTAAACAACAGGAATAAAGACTTGCGTACTGCATCAGCTGCGGCTGATGAGATCACAGTCAGGCCTGTCATCAGACACACTGTGCCCCATGTTTTCACTCTTTGATGTGTGAAAGCGTTTGTGTGTGTGTGTGTGTGTGTGTGTGTGTGTGTGTGTGTGTGTGTGTGTGTGTGTGTGTGTGTGTGTGTTATCTAATAAAAAAAATCCCTTTCTTTCAGACAGCCACATCACAGCAGTCACAAACAATTGAAGCATTTGGGATTCAGTGTCATGGCTGCCAGCGGGGGTTTCACCATCAGCAAAGCTCACGCATGCTATTGTCCTCCATTTTCGTTCACTCCAGACAAAGTCTTAAGCAAACACACTCCTATTTTTATTCTATGACCAGCCACTCACCGTGCTTGCCATCCCTCTGAACTTGACACGCGTATGCAGGGATCATTTGTCAGCACTGTTTGCAGGATGCAGATTTTCATTTTCAATTTGAATGACACCAGTGTTTCAGATGCCAAGTGCTATGCATAGCATCAGCACCTGGATTCCTTCGTGAGTCCAAATGGGGAGCATGACAAACTCGGGCCCTGCAAGGACTGTAAGAGGCAGTTGCCGTTGCACCATTGCATCACAGATACTTCAGATGCACTCTACACTTTCTTAGCATTCGGCTTCTTCATCCAGCTGCAGCAGCTGAGGGGGGTTGAAACCTTGAAAGGCTGATGAGAGAAGATGAGGAGTGAGTGCAGAAACACATGTCGGAAGGTGAAGCAGCGGGGTTTCTGCCACTGCCATACCTAAAAGACTCTTGTATGGTGATCACTGTGCATAACAATTGTGTTACACTTGCACCACAGTAATCCTGCAGGAAACACTGATTTAGCAAAACGATGATGATGATGAGGACGACCACAATTATTATTATTATTATTATTATTATTATTATTATTATTATTATTATTATTATCGTTGTCATTGTTGTTGTTGTTGTTGTGAGTTGTATTAAGTTAATTTGGTTGTATTTCATAATGTATATTGTGCATTTGCAAATAAAACCGGATGGATGGATGGATGGATGGATGGATGGATCGATGGATGGATGGATAAGGTTGCCTATGAATAAAAGGTGTGAAGTGGTGACAGTTTTGCTGGGTGTATCAAAGAAAGCAAAAAGACAAGCTATTTTTTTCCAGTATTTAGCAAAGAGTATATGTATGATGGACCACTGACAATGCCCCGAATGATCCATATGTGCCGAGCTCCCGTTGAGAGTCATCCAGGAGTAATCATGACATATGTAGAGAGAGGTTGAATGAGATGCATAGAGGGCTCCTAGTTTTTTGGTCAGGAGCATGCTCCAGCATGTAATTTCTACATCAGAGTAAATCCCAAGCTTTACACCAAGAAATCTGCACTCAGTGCGCAGCCAGTCTCTTTGTTTTGACAGCAGTAAAACCAAGGAGAAGGTTTTTTTGGGTTTTTTTCTACCCAGTGAGGAATTGTTTTTACAAATGGTGGAGATCCCATGATTTGATTACGTGATTATATATGAGTTAGGTTTAATTCACAGTGGCATGTAAACAGATAGCTCAACCACAGCCGTGGTCGCGGCCCGTGCCGCGGCCCGTGCTCCCAACTCGGGGAAACGTAATCAGGGGGGATCATTGGGGCCCGCTGTACGATAATGATAACTGATCGTATCGTCGCCGTCCGGGTTCTGATGCGCAAGCGGCTCTTAATGCGACGCCACAATGATGACTTGGAAGGAGCGGCGGAGGCTTAAGCCGCATGCGTCCTGCATTGTCCGGTGGGAACCGGGAGTGATTGAGAGCATAATGGCTGCAACCAGCTTCCCCGCCCTGCAGAGGTGAAGTGTGGGGGGGGGGGGGCACTACATCATGGTTTGCTTCCCCTTCACCTTGCGTGCTCATTTAGAAGCAGAGGCTAATTTATTCAGCCTCTCTGTGGGGCTTCTAGCGCTCCTCTCCCCCACTTCGGCTTCTTACAGGTGGAAGCATCATTCGTTTAAGGGGACACGAGCGGCAATAAATCCTCACCCGACGTTGGCGAGGGTTTTCTTTTTTTTATTGTTATTATTATTCTGGGAAGCAGCGCCTCATCGGAATGCGCCCCGGCACCACTTTTCCAGAGCTCCAGCACGCCGAGGCGCTACATGGGCAGGAACATGTGTTTGATAAGGGAATGACGCAGGTGACCATTGGTGGTGGTCTGGATCTCCGTGCGCAGCAAGAAAGGGGGTGCTGGAGAGGCTGTGTTTCACGCACTGTATAAAAATACTGGGGAGGGAACACAGAGCATCTGTTTGGTGTTGCTCATGGTTAAAAAACCCTTTCACATCCATGTTTTTTAGCCATCCGCTGTCTGCATTTGGTGGACGCTCAGCAGTCATGTCTGGTTACATCCTGACATGGAGGAAGACGAGCCGATGTGGCCCCCGAACTCCAACCGCTCCCTGGGGCGCCTTGCAGCGCTGCAGCCCACTGATCCTGCTGTGTGCGGTTAGTGGAAGTCAGTGGTTCCTAACCCTTCTTTTTCATTGATGTCTAATCTTTCCCCCTCACCGGCATGTAATATTTGGTTGACACACACAGTCCTGAATTAACTGTGGTTTATCTTTTTATTTTCAGAAACAATATGTAAATTCTGACTATCTACTGTATATTTTTTGGGACACTAGGTTGATAAAATTGAACTTTAAGATAAGATTGGATAAAATAATCTTTATTAATCTTACCATGGAGAAATTCACTTGGTACAGCAGCTCTTTCTGATGAAATACATCTTAATGTAAATGAATTACAAACACACACACACACACACACACACACACACACACACACACACACACACACACACACACATCTCTCTGTCTCTACTTCTGTCCGTGTGTGTGTGTGTGTGTGTGTGTGTACACGTACACATGTATGTTCGTGGTACAAAATAGGTACTGTCATGCTTGTTTTTCAAAAATGTAACAGTTACTATGGTGTCTCTACCCGGCCTTCTTCAAATGTTCTACTTGGTTTATAGACAACTTGGTTTAAATTCTTAACAGGAGCCTTGGAGTTAATTATTTTAGTGGCCTAAGGGCAGATGGTCAGTAACTTGACAGAAGTTTAGCCTAGAGAAGGAAGGTCAGGATGTCATAAACCTTCAGATTGACAGGAGATGGCTTTCTTTTGTTTCAAAGAACACCTGGTTCTGCACTCTTTTCAGAAAGTGATCTTTTCAAAGATTGTCCTGGAGAAGTAAGGGGGTTGAGCCAGCTACCTATATAAACCGAATATCATGAAACTTAGAGTTAGAAAGGCATTGGCATCTCTTTCTCCGAGTTGGGTCAAGACCACTTGCTTCGACACTGTACTTGTAATAAAAGACTCAAGAAACTACAAGACTGTGTCTTTACTACAAGTAAAAAGAATCAAAAATCCATCCCCAAAAGGGACCAATACAGGATACTTTACTTTGCTTCCTTTTTGGTTTTATCACAGCTTTTGTAAACAAAGCAACCTGCATCACATCCTTGCATCATTTTTGATGTAAATATGAAAGCGGTGCTTGCAAGCTGGGTGAGGAATTAAAGAGAGAGCTGCTTGGTGAATGATTGAGTTTTTTTTAACTAAAAAACAACAACAAAAACAACAACGACAACAAAAACTTTTGTGGGAACTGCTTTGACAAATGCAAGAGATATCCAGCTGCATGCACACACCAGCAGTCATCACGCTGGGGGTCATGACAACTTTTCAGTCTGCAGATAATCAGTGAGAAAAAGGAGCAATCAAACCTTGAACCAGTATGAGCAGATATGGAGACATCAGTCTGGAACTATCACCCACACACTGTTGTACCTCACGGCAGTTCATAAAAGGATGAGTTGACCTTCTGATAGTGAGAGGAGACCGATGCGCCCAGAGAAAACTCCACAAACTCCTGTGATCGCACCAGAAGGACAAGGAAAAATGGCACATTTTGTGAAGTTCTACATTTTTTGCCATATTACTATAACCTCACCAAGCCAACTGAAATTTTTGCTGTCTGTGGCTGTTACACTCCAAATCCATAATGTGGCGTGATTTTGAGCCCAGTAGCCAAAAGGAAATTGTTCATTTGAAGCTCACTGCCGTGGATTCACCCTAAAACTGGCCCCCTTTTTCCTCATTGGTTCCGTTTCCAGTTCGTCGTAGGTCCACTTGGCCACTACAGTTGGCGACAGGAGTCACAGCCTGCCCATCATCTCCCAAAGCTGTGCACTTGTGCACAATTATGGGACGTCTCTATGACCTCACACAGCCACATGCAATGTGACTGATGGATTTTTTTTTAAAGAGCACATGTTCACTGTCGTTACTGCAGCAGGCACTAGGAGTTCTTATGCTTGTATTATCACGAAGAGTGTCAACTTTAATGCCTTAACTTATGATCGAAGGATTGTAACTTGTTGCTATTTTAACTCAAACTAATCACATGACCCACATTGTTGATGGTTTCCTGTGTGTGATCGGGTTGCAAATTAAGATATTAGAATGTTCTCTGTGCTGGTTGTGATGAGATGGTTAAATTTTTAATTGATTGACAGCATTAATTAATATACCATTCCTATTTCTTTGTGCAGGAGAAATAAACTATCTATCTTTGGCACCACTGACCTGCGAAACTGACCTTCTGTTTCCAAGAGATTGACGACGACGCAACAAGGCTTCTACTTTGCTCATAGTTTTATAAGGCGCTTTGACACGCGTCGGTACAAACTTGCAAACAGAACTGTCAAATGTCCAATTGTACAAAATAAGAAACTGCTTGAGCAATGAAGACAAAAGCTTTGAAAGACACAGATTTTTTTCAGTTTTCAGCAGTTTGGGTGATAGACATCATGTCCATGGCACCGACTGACGGTGGTGGACAGTTTAAGTGTTCATCAGTGTTCCTCAAAGAAAAAGCAAACAAAACAAGACGATCATTTGGATGAATTTTCTAAGTAAATGTCAATAAATTCAACAAAAAATAACTGGCAATATGGAACACCTCAGATTTTTTTCCACTTATTTAATTATTGTGTATAGATTTTTTTCTTCTTTTTCTTTAACCATTTGTGGTATGGTGAGAGTTTTCTCTTTGTGCTTTCATGTGAATCATTCTGTTTAAAAAACAGAAGAAAGCTAATTGAAACATCAGTTTAACAATAAAATAAATTATGGAAAAGGATGGTTATAGATAAGTGCTCTTTCTCCCACTCCCTTTTGAATACACAAATACAAGTAGACTTCAGATTGATTTTTGTAACTTTTTATTTTATGTTCACAAAAAAGTTAGTACTTCCAATATTTTACAGAGTTGCCCATTTTTTCCCGTTTTTTTTTGTACCATCCTACAGCTCTTCCTGGGGGCCATTTCGAAAGACACTCCAAACTGGCACTTTTTGACATGGAGGGGCAGTGGCTCTACTCCAAACTCCTCCTGGATGACTCCTAAATCTGAGAGTATGCCTCAGCACTCTCCAGAAGAAACTCATTTCGACCACTTGTTTCCAAGATCCTATTGTTTTCTCCTGACAGAAGAGAGTGAGAGCAGGACAGGAAAGTACAAAGGAGTATGAATAATAAATAAGGTTCCAAAGACAAGAAATCAATATTATCCACATTATGCTAATGTGTAATAACGGACTTGTTCAAACGGGGGTACCTTTTTTGGAACTCCATTCAAAGGCTCCCTATTCAAAGTAATGATAACTCAATGGAATGTAATAAACTTCAGACCGTTGTGGACATTCAACCCAGACTGGACCTTGGATGAATTCCACAGTGAGATACAATGCAGTAGATATGCAAAGAGCGATTTCCACTGCCTAATAACCCTCTATAAATAGAAGAATTACCTCGTGGACACCAGACAAATCACTTCTGCACCCATAGGCTTACTATGCCTAAGCTTTCCCTGAGGAGCGGTGAATAATGGTCCTAGAAAAAAAAAAAAAAACTGGCCTAATTGTCTTGGTATCAGCGTGTCTTGTAAGGTTCACAGGACTACAAACAAACTGGTTAATGTAGTCCCCGGAGGGTTGGGAGCAAAATCGGAGCTGCAGCATTTAGGCGGGGGGGAAATTGATAAACTCAACTTCGTAGCATTCCCATTAAATAGGACCACTTAGGGCTATATGCCTCTTCCAGGGGCACCCGCTGAAGCCCTCTTCCCCATCTATTTTACTCTGGCTAATCCTTGCTCTCTGTAAAATTACAGTTATCTGTCTTTTACCCAACAAGGTGTGGAAGAGTACTGCAGTGGGGTACGTGTATGAGTATGTAAGGACCCTGAGAATTGTGACAGGCACTTAGCTCATCTGGATCAGAAAGTTTTGGACATTCAGGACAATCAAGAAGTGTTTTCTATTTCAGGTGGCACTGTAAAGATACTCTGGGCTTATACAAAACCAAAATACATTATATATTAAGGCCACTACTGCTTTGAGCTCTGAGTCAATGATGTTAGGTGCCTGCTTCTCATGCTGAGGTATTTAAGCAGGTATTTGGAGATGAAAAAAGGTTAAACTGTATGACCATCACAGGGTCTCCTTGTGTTTCTGTGAGGTTATCACTGCATAAATCTCGGAGACTGTCTGGAAGACAGGACAGAAGACATGGCGCGTGACAAAATGTAATTACTTTCAGCGGAATCGTCTGCATACAGTTCCTACAGGGAACTGTTTCTAGCAATTTAGCAATTGCATTGTTCTATATGTCAACTGACAGTATTGCCTCACAGTATTTCCTGGGTGTCAACACAGAACCCTGCGGAACTCCATGACTGAAGTTAGCATGTTGACTTTCAGTTTAATTTACTTTACTTGCTATAAAAAGCCAATTTTACGCCTTTCAAGTTCACAACCTGTAGGAAATAAACGCACATCTCTCCCTGACAATATTTTGATTGGTTTCAAAACACAACCATGTGGACCTCCATGACTGTCTGTCAAGTTGGCTAAGTAACCACTTTTTTGCAAAAACAATGTGTTGTCTAAAAACCAAGTAAAATTCAAACTAGGAATTATTACTTCTTTTTCGAATGTAATGCCAGCAATAACGTGTTTTGGTCAATGGTATTGAATGAGATCTAACAGGGCAAGAGTTGTGTACCTCAAACACATCCACAGCCCTTCTACCCAAAGCTCCTTAATGAGTCCTTAAGGACTTGCATTTATGACATCACAATGCTCAATTGCAATAGGAGTTTGGTTCAAATGTCGGAACGGCATTAGCATTCCGAAGTTAGTGTTTGCCACAGATTGAAGGAGGTAATAAGGGCTGAACAAAGAACTCATCCTGGTATGTTGGAACTTGCTGAATAAGCTGCTTGGTGAGGGGAACAGCCATCTACTCTCGACTAGTAGGCTTTTTGTGTGTCCAACAGTCTCTCTGAACACCCCCACCCCCTGCCATGTACCCCCCACCACACACACACACATTGAGCACACTGTACACCCAGACCCCATCTGGTGCCCGACGGCGGATTCCTCACATGCTGCCGCATTGTCTCCCTTTGGCCAGAAAAACAAACGCTGTTCTCCCACAGGAGTGCTTTTGCTTGCTTGGATCAAGCCAAATGAAAATAAAATGGAGAAAAAACAAAAACAGGCACCCAACACAGACCATCTCTGCATCAGACACGTAAACACACACACACAAACACACACACACACACACACACACACACACACACACACACACACACACACACACACACACA
>JASSRZ010034261.1:20567-40826 GCA_032164315.1 Malacoctenus gilli | reverse complement strand
CCCCCCCCCCCCCCCCCCCCCCCCCCCCCCCCCCCCCCCCCCCCCCCCCCCCCCCCTGGGACGTGGCGCGGCTGCTGTGGACTTACGCGCGTGTGTGTCCAAACTGCGGGGCTCTATGGAAGCCTGGCCTGGACTCAGTTTTTCCACTGAGCTCACCGTCAGGGAGGGAAGGAAAGGAGGGATGAGGACAGGGAGGTGGTGGGAGGAGGAGGAGGAGGAGGAGGAGGAGGGGTGGGGGGGTACATCTGGTAATGATCTGTATTTATTAGCAAGCTCTCATAGTAAATCTGTTGGGTTCCTGGCAGCTGTGGGGTCCCGGTGTAAATTGCCATGCGTGCATTTTGGGATGTCTCAACAACAGTTTTCAGCAGGATTTCATTATTCCATAAAAAAACTCTTGATGGAGGTAATAAGTGAAGCACTCAGGCTTTCAATTTTTACTGTACTTGTGCAATTTGGTATGAAAGAGAGCCCCCTCCTCCTTTATTCACAGCTTCGGTGGTGGCAGGCGGGACTGAATCTTCTCCCCGAGAGGCGGGGTCACAAGGTCAAGGTAGAGGGCCACAAGATGCAAAGATGCATGGAGCTCCACTGAGGACCTCAGTCTGTCTGGTTTTCCACAGAATCGGGGTGTTTATTGAAGATGAGAAGCGTTCCTGAGTCAGAAAAGACCAAAAAAAAGAGGCTGTCTGCAGTCTGACATCAACCAACATCTTGCATCGTTTAACGCGTTGCCGCATTCATCTGCGGCGGCTGTGTTTCCCTGTGAATGGCGGGGATTGGTTTGTTTGGGAGGAGGAAAAGAGGGGGAAAAAATGAGTCCAAAGCTGCGATGCATGAGTGGTTATGGATGAGAAGAAACACGAGCGGGGGGGAACAAGAGGAGAAACATTGAGCTGAGGGGGGGGAAAAACAGCGTTTCCAGTGAAAACATGAAAGCCTGCACAGATGGAAGAGATTATTCTCACGGTGCTTTGTTACAACATATGAGTCAGGACTCATTTGCCTGAGGTTCGAGTCAATTTGCAAGGCAGCGACTTTAAAAAAAAACAACAACAACAAAAAAAATCCAACTTTTGTGACCCAAAGCAGGCTGCGACTCGGGACGTTTGAGAAGCAAAACATAGCGGCACAAAGTGATGGCCGCTCGTTATCACTGGAGATAACGCAAGGCGCCGGGCAAAACACAAGGAAATTGCAGGTTAATCAAGATCCCAAAATATGCAAGTTAATGACAGGAAATGAGCCGGATTGACTTCCACGGCATCCGTCACTCATCAATCTTTGGTCGGTTCGGGGATCCCTGAACACTCTCCAGATGTTGCAGCAAGCAAGTGAAGTAAATATTTGGACGAGGTTTTTTTTTTCTTCCCCCCCAGAAGAAGCTCTAAAAGCTTGTAATCAAATCGGTGCAGGAAACGTGTTCGATAACGAAAACTTATCGCCATCTAGTGGTGAAACGTGTGTGCGGCAGAGACCAACATCAAAGGAAAGACAAATAAAACAGCCAGCCTTGCACATTGAAAAACAAAAGGTATTTTATTTTGAAACTCTCACACCTTGCAAACCACTGCCGGGAATAACAAAGGTCCGGGGTTTTGAAGTCACGTCATGTGAAAATAAATGGCAGCTTTTCAACTTTGCACTGTCGGGGATTTGTCAGCCAGCATATTTACAAAAAGACACAACTCACTCTCGTGTTACTTTCAAGATCGTTTGGGGGAAAAAAAAAACCACAGAGAGACAGGATTACAGCGGCACAGTAGAGAACCTCCAGCGAGTCAGTGGAAAACACCTTCCTGAACTACTTCGTCATTTTGGCTCCTCCAATGAAGACACGAGGCCAGTAGAGGAAGATGTGCTGCAGAAAATACCGACAGCAGGGACGACGCAGCGCTTTGAACGCAACTTCAAATGTCTATCAATTAGGCAGGCTGTGATGAGGGAAGATTCGGTTGCTGTGACAGCGGCACTTCACTCTTCATCGCTCCCATTTACCTGATGCAAGGAAACCTTAAATCCATACAAGATGGCAACTTCACACTGGTCCCACCAAACCAGGAACTCCAACATGGTCAGAAATTTGCGTCACGGCGACCAGAGCTTAAATGTGGCAATGAGGTGACCTTGATTGTTAGAAGTGGCATCCCAATGACTGGCGGCGCGGTGAATCAGCCCACTTTGGTTTTTGCGCCCATGTAATTTAGCGAGACGAACTCGACTAAAATACTCGTCGCATCATTTATCACCCAAACGCTCCAACCAGGCGTCTGCTTCAAATTAAAGTGTCAGAAGATCGTCAAATCACTTCTCTGATTCACGAGGCTTCGACTGAGGGATTCGTAAATCTTGCCGGTCTTAAACAGAAAACTGATCCAGGACTCAAAAAACGGTGATTTCACACTTAATTGTGCTCGAACCCACGGCGGACACTCGCACTGTGGGCACAACCAGCAGCTCGGCGCTGGACCATGATGCCGCTCGGCCTTTCTCACGGAGGTGAAGCACAACTCTGAAGGGGGAATGTGGACGCAGTGAGGAATAAAAACTCTTCCCGTGAGTAACGCGAAGGCTCCCAAAGAATAACTTCAAACGTGTCCATGCGTAAGCAACTAAAAACCGAGCAAAACTAACAGAAAACCTTTTAAAAAAAAAAACCCCAGAGTGAAGACAACGCTTGGTGAGGAGTGAAGGAGAACCATGTGTTGGTGCTGGTTTGAGTTTGGAACATTTCCCCCCCCAAAACAAAGACAAAGTGGATATTTTTACTCATTTTTCCCCAATAACAACAAAAGCCACATCGCTGTATTGCTCAGTTTCATAAGTCCTTTGAAGGAAACTTCCGTGCCCACTGCCCGATTCAGTCTGCTGGCCACTGTCTGCCTCCGCGTCGGACTCAGTTCATGTTGGAGTGGCTCTTGAGGTGCCTCCTCAGGTGGTTCAGGCAGGTGTAGGTCTTGGGACAGATCTGGCAGTGGTACGGTCTCACCCCTGAGTGATTCAGCATGTGCTGCTTCAGCACGCTGCCGTCGGAGAAGGCCTTGCCGCACTGGGAGCACACGTACGGCCGCTCGCCCGTGTGCACGCGCATGTGCACCGTCACCTTGTGCGCCATGGTGAAGCCCTTGCCGCACACGGTGCACTTGAAGGGCCTCTCGCCGGTGTGCGTGAGCCTGTGGGTGCGCATGGCGCCCATCTGCGAGAAGGCTTTGCCGCAGTCCGGGCACACGTGCGGCTTCTCGCCCGTGTGCACCCTGGTGTGGCTCCTCAGGCCCCCCGCTGTGGAGAAGCACTGGGAGCAGTGCGTGCACTGGTACGGCCGCTCGCCCGTGTGCGTGCGCATGTGCTGCTTGAGGTCGTAGCGGTTGCGGAAGCCGCGGCCGCAAACCAGGCAGCTCTCGGGGCGCTCGTCGTTGTGGCGCAGCTCGTGGTTGGCCAGGCATTTCTCGGACAGGAAGCACTTGCCGCACTCCTGACACTGGTACGGCTTCTCGTGGTCGACCCGCTGGTGGTACTTCAGCTCGCTGATCCCGGGGAAGGTCTCGTCGCAGTACCGGCACCGGAAGCGGTGGTTGGGGCTGTAGGGGAGCTGGTGCTCGCTCATCTGGTGGTTCCTCAGCAGGTGGGCCATCTTGAAGGTCTTGCCGCAGTGAGAGCACTCGTATTTGGTCAGCAGCTGCACGCACTGGTGCCTGACGCACTCGTGCAGCGACCGGAACTGGCAGCCGCACTTGGTGCAGATGTGAGCCGCGTTCTTGCACTTCCGCTTCCTGTGGCCCGACAGGTGGGCCTCCGTGCGGAAGGCTTTGCCGCACTGGGAGCATTTGTAAGGCTTGACCGCCGTGTGGAACCGCTGGTGTTCCAGGAACTCAAAGCGATACTTGAAGCTCCTCCCGCACAGCGGGCAGTTGTGCGTGACCCTCCCGCGGGGGTACGCCGATTTGACCGACGACTTCCTGGAGGACAGGGATGCCGCGGAGGAAGTCCGGTGACCTGAGCTGCCTTTCCTGTGTTTGCCGCCGCTCATTAATTTGGCCGCCTCCATTTCGCCCACCTCCTCGTGCCGCTGCTGGTGCTTGGCCAAACTCTTGGAGGAGATGAAGCTCTTCCCACACTGCTTGCACTGGTAAGGTTTATCGTGGTCCACTTGCTGGTGATACTTCAGGTCGCCGATCCCCGAAAAGCCCACGCCGCAATGGCTGCACTTGAACAGGCGGCTCTGAACGTGCGTCAGCAGGTGTTCCTTCAAGCTGCTCGACTTCGGGAAGCTCTTCCCGCACTGCCCGCAGTCGTAGCTCCGCCCCCGCTTCGGGCAGTGGTGCCTGAATTTGTCCAGCGAGGTCGGAAAACTGTTCCCGCATTTGATGCAGAGATACGCGGCGTTCTTGCACTTCCGGAGCCGGTGGCCGGCCAGCAGCGTGGCCGTCCGGAAAGCCCGGCCGCACTCGGAGCAGTTGTACGGCTGCAGCCCGCTGTGGACCCTCTGGTGCTCGATGAGGACCGAGTGATGCTTGAAGCATTTGTCGCACTCGGGGCACTTGTGCATCGCCGACTGCTGCCTCCCGCGCGGCGGCGACGACATCTCCGTCCTCTTCGGCGACTCGGGAAAGTCAGCGGAGGTGGACGGGTTGGTGGACAGCTCCTCGTCGAACATGACGATCTGGGGGACGTCGGCGTTTTCGTCATCGCACGCACTCGGGTGGGAAGCGATGGCTACTTCCAGAGACGGGGTGAGAGACAGAGAGGGAATCAGGAGGTCGTCGGACTGGAACGGAGCTGCAGAGACAAAAAAAAAAAACAAACCAGGATGAGATCACAGTTTGTTTGTGTAGCGAAAGAGTGTGAGGATCTGAGACACGCGACGGACGTACCGACGCTGCTCTTTGCCAGTTTGCCGTGACACTGTTTGCTCTGGAGAAGAAATTTCAGGTCGTCCCCATTTGACACGCACTGCATGTACTCTTCCAAGACAGAGGGGGCAGCACTGATCCAGGACGCGGTCTAAAAAACAAAAAAACGCACAAACAAAACTGAGCTTGCTTTTGGGGAGGGATTTTGCAGTTGACGCAGCTCCCTGATTCAACTCTTTATTATTTTGGTACCTGTTTGAAATCCGGTATCGGCAGCAGCTCTTCGAGTCGAGTGAAGAACTCGCAAACTAGAGTCTCGAGTGCGGTGTCGAAGTCGGGCCCGTACTCCACAGGAAACACATTCTGAGAGAAAAGAAGGAAATCTAAGAACAACTCGGACGGCAAAATTTGAAATGATGAGACGAGAGATTTGGTTATTTTCTCACCTTGAGAAAATGTTCCCTGCCATCCGTGTCTTCGATGAGGCCCTGCACCAGCTTCATGAAGTTTGCCTCCGGAGCTTCGATTACAGGATCGTTTGTCTGGAAGACGCAACAAAACCACAATGGATTGGCTCAAGATGAGCGAACTCTGCATCCAACCAAAATGTTTCCCTAAATTACTCTGGGAGGCCAAGAACACGTTTGCAGGAATCCGCAAACTTGATTTCATGACACGAGACGAACGAAAGTAAACCCAATTCCTGAACTTACTTTTCAACAGTTAAAAAACTCACTTGTGAATGAATCAAATCAAAAGCTTTGCAGTCACCTCTTCTATGCAGGAGGTCCGGATCCGGTTGAGGTGGGTCTCGACAGCCTTCAGGTCCTCTGGGTGTTCAGACCGCAGCAGTTCAAGAGTTGTCTGAGGAAAAAAAAAAAAAAAGCGCAACGGTGACGAGACTGTTTCGCCGACACCTTCGTGTGGGTCTGCTCTTGTGACAAAAACAACAAACTCCTCTTACTCTTGCTCTCAGGCCCAGCGACAGCAGCCTCCCTTCTCTTTTGCTCATCAGTTCAGGCACTGCCTCCGTTACCATGGACACAAACTCCTCCAGCTTCCCATAGTGCTTGATATTTCGTTGACGGACCACCTCCCACATCACAGCTGACATCAGACGCAACGGTGGGACCAGGAGGGCCAGCGAGGACAGGGGGACGCTGAATTCTGCAGAGTGAGAGAGCGAGCGAGGACACTTTTAACAACTGGACTGTAACACATGGACGAGCGCTTCGTGCATTGTTGTGGCTCAGTATCCAATAGTTGAGATATCTCTTTACACGCTGATATAAGCGCCCCTGTGTTGCTGGATCTACAATTATATCAGAGAACAGTCCTTTAAACTAGTTTAACTTGATCCAGTATCACACTAAACATCACTTAGATGCACAAGGAGCAGAAAATCAGGACTGGACTTTTTTTCGAGCACAAATCGCAACAAATAGTTCTTAATTTTCACACCTTGCACACAAGAAGAGCAACAAATCAACGTGCATTATATATCTATGTCGTTACAGAGAGGGCTACGCGTTTGCAATGCGTTTGTGTCAGATTGTCTCTTCGTGGCAGCTCTCTCTGTCTAAAGTTGTTTGATCAGAGACATTTTTTTTGTTTTGAAGGAAATACAACTTAAGAGGCCAGGCATCAATAATGACAGTGTCCGAAATAAAACGTTAGCACACGCTAAAAAAGTAGCCCAAAGGCCGCTCGTGTTGGGAGCTAAAAAACCGGCTTCAGCGGCCAAAACAATTTCTTGTTCCAGGGATTAGTCGAGGCCTGCTACGTTCCGGGTAAGCCATCGCTCCGGCTTCTCTGTTAGCGCCAACACAAGCGAAAGTACAAAATATTGCCGGGCTGCAAGAGGCGAGAGATAAAGAGGTGGTACAAACCCATGTCGTTCATTTTGGCTTTGTTTCGTTGCGTCGGAGAAAAACGTCAGGACTACGGGACGTCTTTCATGGTTTCTGTTAGCATGCTAGCTAACCGAGTGCAGGGCTTCAGGCGCCAACTTCTTCCTGAAAAACGTTGTTCAGTGTGGGCAGTGCTGCTCTTCAGCCACTGGTCGGTTTCTACGGAGAGGTTTGTTTTGTTCTTCGGGGCAGCCCGCAATAACGCATTCCTTCTACTGTACAATTCACATCGAGTGTACCCGCCTCTCTGACAAGCCAATGATGAATATTAAAACAGAAACGTGTTAATTTTGTATTGTTTTATATTAAAAAAACAGTTTGACTGTCTCAAAATAAGACTGATTTTTTTAAAAATGACAAACATAATTATTTCAAATAAATAACATTGTTATGATTGTTTTTTTTAAAGCAAGAAGGACAGTTGAGTATCTTTGCCATGAATTTTTCATGATGTACCACACATCAATAAATGGTCAATACAAATGGCTAATTCACTTGTTAGTATCAAAACTTGTGAAATTACATTGTCACACCACTTGAATATCTTTTGTTTGCTGCTGTCAAACAAGACAGCCACAATATTTATTGTCACAAACATCAATTTGTAGGAGATGACATAAATAGCTACAAATCAGTCAAAGCACTTATTTTGTGTAACACAATTCAAATGCACAAATGCATTTTAGATGAGTAAAAAATGTCTATACAGTCTTCATAAGAAATGTTTAATATGAACTTTTACACAGTAAAAAGTCAACACAGAGGTCAGCAAAGGACACAAAAGACATGAAACTTTAAGGTGTCTCTGAGCTGGCACTGTGTTCAGGGAACCTGCGTTTGGACGGCGCTGTGAGTTTTCAGGTGTCTTTTCAGGTGATTGAGGCACATGTAGGTCTTTGCACACATCTGACAGGCGTACGGCCGAACCCCAGAGTGGTTCATGGTGTGTTTTTTGAGCTCACTGCCGCGCGAGAAGCCTTTGCCGCACTCCGAGCACTTGTAGGGGCGCTCCCCGGTATGGACGCGCATATGAAGCGTCACTTTGCTCGCCATGGTGAATCCTCTGCCGCACACGCCGCACTTGTACGGCTTCTCGCCGGTGTGTGTGCGCCGGTGTATCTGCAGCTCGCCGGCGGATCTGAAGGCTTTGCCGCAGTCCGAGCACAGGTACGGTTTCTCTCCCGTGTGAGTCCGCACGTGTATGTTCAGGTTCCCCGGCGCCGAGAAGCGCTTCCCGCAGTACGTGCACTGGAAGGGCCTCTCGCCCGTGTGGCTGCGCGTGTGGAGGCTCAGGTCGTGCTTGTTCTTGAACGCTTTGCCGCAGCGCGCGCACACCTGCGTTCTCTGCTGCCGGTGCCGCAGCTCGTGCGCTGTCAAGCAGGCGGCGGAGCTGAAGGATTTCCCGCACTGCTCGCACCGGTTGGACG
This sequence comes from Malacoctenus gilli, assembly GCA_032164315.1. NCBI lineage: Eukaryota > Metazoa > Chordata > Actinopteri > Blenniiformes > Labrisomidae > Malacoctenus > Malacoctenus gilli. The sequence goes on along the minus strand of JASSRZ010034261.1, from coordinate 32,639 downwards.
CCTCGGGGGGATGAAGCTTCTGATGGGACCTCAGCTCAGCCATGCTGGGGAACGCCGCCTCGCACTGCCTGCAGGTGAAACGTCGTTTCTGGCCGTGGGTCGCTTCGTGCTTCACCAGCAGGTACAGCCTCTTGAAGCTTTTGCCGCACTGAGAGCAGGCAAACCTTCGGACGCTGTGGACACACTGGTGGCGAAACTTCTCCCGAACGGACCGAAAGCTTCTCTCACATTTGATGCAAACGTAAGCTGCGTCCGTGCACTGCGTCCGCCTGTGAGCGGACAGATCCGAGGTCCTCCTGAACGCCTTCCCGCACTGGGAGCATTTGTAAGGGTTTTCTCCGGTGTGCAGCCGCTGGTGCTCCAGCAGCTCATACCGGTATATGTAGCACTTACCGCAGTCAGCGCATTTATGAGCAATTCTCTGCCTTGGGGGACCAGTCCTGGAGCTTGACGTGGTTAATGTCGAGGGGTCCCGGGGGGAAACAGGAACTTGGTCACAGAGTTCCTCCTCGACGAGAGCTCCAGGAGAGACGTCGGCACGGTTTCCTCCTGCTTCTTCTTCATCCGACACCTTCACTGATGGACAGCTTGCATTCCCAGAGCAGCCGTCTCTTCGGTCCGAGTCCGTGGCGCCTGCATCGCTGGCTCTCAGTGAATCCGAGAGAGACAATGAAGCGAGGAGCCGCCGCTCTGAAGGCGATGGCCCTGAGTGACAAGGAAGACAGAGAGGCACAAATACAAGAGCTCAAGCGTCACGATGACAGAGAATGAAAACCAGAAAGAAAAAGCGCTACTTTGCAGTTAGGGGTCACAGCTGGTGTCTCGTCACCTGATTCCCCGCTGGTGACGTCACGGAGACGCGCCTTGTTTCGGAGCAACACTTCCAGGTCGTCAGCTTTGGCGACGCACTGCATGCACTCCTGTAGCGCAGAGGACGTTTCACGTATTCCTGCTGCAGCCTTTTCGAAGCAAAGACAATGATTTGAGTTTGATTTGAGACTATCATCAAACTGACGACGCAGAATCACTTTTTTTCATAGTCCAGCGTCTCTACCTGCTTGAAGTTTGGGACAAGCAGCAGATCTTCCAGTTTGTGGAACAACTTGCCCAGCAGAGTTTCCAGCGCTGCGTCAAACTCGCACCCGAACTCCACAGGGAAGACTCTCTGTCATCGAAAGAAAAAGCAGCGCTTCATTCTTCAGATTCACTAATCAGAGCAAAATGTCTGAATACAAACAGCATCATGTGCAAACTCATGCAGGAAGCAATGAGTGTGCAGGGCCGCACCTTCAGGAAATGTTCTCTCTGTTTTGAATCGCTCAAAAGTCTCTGGACAAGCTGGATGAAGCTGGCCTCCAAAGCTCCGTTCCCTGGTCGAACCTGTGAGAGTGGACAGAGTGAAGGAGCAGACTCGTTCCCGGTCACACTGCAGGAAAGTGAAGCGTCACTGACCTGGTCTGAGCTCCTTTGCAGCAGACAGTCTAACTGGGTTTGAACTCCACTGAGATCATCTGAAGACTTGAACATTTGAATTGTCATCTGGGGAGGAAAGAAAAACATTAAACAAGCTCTCAAATTCACACAGTATCAGTAATTCCAGACTTGTCTCTTCACAGAAAAAGGTTCTCTTCAAGATGCAAGACAGGTTTCGTCAGGAAATGAAATGCTGTTAAGTCGGCATCCAGCGTCTTACTTTTGCTCGTAGGCCCAGCTTGAGCAGCCGCCTCTGTGTGTCCGTCAAGATGTCAGGAACGGCTTCGGTTACCACCGACACAAACTCCTCCACCTTCCCGTAGTGCTCGATGTTTCTCAGTTGAACCACCTTCCACATCACGGCCGACATCAGCCGCAAAGGAGGAACGAGAAGCCTGAGCGACGGCAGGGGCAGGAGGGCCTCTGCAAGGGGCAGTAAAGTAAAAGGCTTTCTATCAGAATGAACCACACAAACCTCTGTTTCCAGTCAGAGTAAGAATGTGAGTGAAAAACAATTTTAAAAAAACACTGACATCAGTGAATATAAAAAAAAAAACATTCTGCAGTACTTGTTTGTTTCACAGTGAAAGAGTTTTCTCAAGAAAACAACATGCAAACGTGCAAAAAATCTATAGGTCATTTATGTTAAAGTACAAGTCATAAAACACATTGGCCATCTGTGACAGAACATTTAATATATGTACATTTACTGATGAAGAATATTTCCTTAAAAAGCATCTAGTTAGAGTGTAATTCTTTTTTCTTTTTTTTTTTTTTTAGAAAGGACACAAACGTTTCACTAAACTTCAAACAAGTGTGGGAAAAACGATGTTAATTTATCCATTACGAGTAATAAAACAATGGAAAATCATAAAGGAACTATGAATTACAGTCTTGTAATGACACTGTATTAAACACCCCTGAAATATTTGGGACTCTCAGTAGAAGTGATGTTCACGTACCCATTTTATACTTGTGACGACCCCCGATATATATGAAGACCACCGTAAAGTATTATGAAGTAAAACTGTGGCCTTTGGGTTCATAAAGCGGCTAAATGAGCAGTGATACAGAAGCGAATGACCGTCGTTCACTGATGTCAACACGAAAGCTCCGGAAGAAATACTTCCGGACTTTTCTTCTTCGTGAGACATTCCCGACCATGTTCACTTTACTGCCATCCGCAGTTTGTTTGAAAAGTTTGACGTTGTAATACAGTAATTACTTTCCTGAATGTCACTTGACCACAGATTTTCCCGAAAGGTTTTATGATGGTTAAAAAAATCACATGAAAACAATTATTATTTATCAAATAAAAAAAAAATCCGTTGACAAATCGTTTTACCTGGAAGTTTCAGGTCACGAAGAGGGATGAATGAAACACATAGAGAAAAAAACCTGATACAAGCAAGGAGATCTGCTTGATCTTGAAAACAGGGTCCCAAAAGCCGAGCTTTTATTGTGTAGATGCAAAAGTCCCCTGCTGGTGGCAGTGAAGGATGAGGAATCGCGATGACCCAGTATTCAGCAGGAGCACAGCATCCCGGGGCAAGTAATTAGATAGTGCCCCATCAGGCCATCTGGGCAGCGTTAGCCACCATGACGAAGTAAATCCCTTCAGTGCATGTTGACTGACAGAATGGCCACTGTACCTAAAAAGGCTATTTCCTCCTTTTTTTTCAAGGCCAAACACGGGTTTTTTCACTGTGCTACTGTGCACCTGCCAATCAGCAGCCAGAACATAACCATTGGAAGGCCAGCTGTGACTCCCAGCATGAGTCAAGGAGATTTTCTCTTCATTCTGCGCTTCACCTTGCCTTTTGCAGCCCTTGAGCTCTTGATAGGACACTTTTACTTTCTGTTTCTTTGCTCTTCAGGCCGCGCGCAGCCTTCGAAACATCCTCCTTGGCGTCACACACAGGCTGCAGAACCAGAGATCAGCTCTGCAGCAAACAAAGTTGGGCGCCAGTCCTGTATGAATAAAACCTGAAAAATCCAGATGGAGCAACACTTCTGGTGGCAGATTTGGACCTATACTTTCTTAATTCAACAGACGCAGCATGTATAAGGACGGCAACGTGTTGGAGTGGATGGCTTCCGCGCTGACCTCACCGACTGACAACGACGGGACACAAAAGCACTCGCGGCATTTATTCGACTGAACGTTATTTGAGTGCGCGGCACACGTTCGCCACGCAATCCAATCCAATGTCTTTGGCATTAGAGTTTACATTAAACGCAGCTGATTCTTAATGCATTACACTGACATTGCTGCAGTTCACTCGGCGCTGGCGCGTTTTGTAATTAGACATAGTGCCTTTTTAATCTTTTTAAAAATGTTTCCCTCCCTCTGATGCAGCTCTAATCTCCGCCACATGTCCCCACGCTTAAAAATCAGATCAATTACCAAGTCGCAGCCATTCAAGTCACATTTATTCTAGCACTTCGCGCACAAAACCCAAATTAAATTCCGAGTCAGCATCTGCCCGTTATGAGGATGGATGGCGGAAGCGTCGTGTGCGTGAGGTCGACGGGTTAATGCATTCATGTGCACTTGTGTACAGTACGCACAAGTGTGTGTGTGTTTCTGTTGGTGAATGATAGAAAAAAAAACTGTTTGCGTGTATTTGTGTGTCTCTGTGTGTAATTAAAACAAGTGATTTTTTTTTTTTTTTTTTTTTTTTTTTTACATACAGATTATCCCTCTATCCCAGCTGGTCAGAGTTGGATTTGACCACCCCGACAACCACGGAGAGGAAATCTCTTTGGGGATAAATCCAAATTGGCACCCTTGATGACTTTTTTTTTTTTTTCCCCTCTCCCCAAACTGAATCGGTGCACAGCCATAAACTTGAATCCAGCGCCGCTTGCTAAAATTTGCTTTCAAGAGTGTAACTCGGAGACATCGTGAGAAATGAAGACTTAAATCCTCGAAACAGAAAATCCACACGAGCGCCACAAAGACAACAAAATCCAGCGCGTGTCACTTTTTAAAGGGTCCACAAACACTCTGCTAATTTTCTTTTTCTACACTTACAGTCGCTGTGTAGGATTAAGCATTTCTGAGAGCCCAAACTAAACTTTTACCATCAGCAGAGATTATTTATGACACCGGCGTGTTGTTTTGTGTGATTGTTCTGCGTTAGCCGAGGAATTACAACCAAATTTGAGCTTTAAAGGGCAATAAACTCCCAAGGGCAGACGGCCACAGAGACGCAGAGGTTCGCTGCATGCACATCTGTTCATTTTTTTTTTTTTGTGGACACATGGACTCAGAGACAGAGAGATTTAACACTGACTTGTAATGAGATCAAATCTGCAAAAATATGGAGGGACAAAGTTCTGAACCGCGCCGTGTGGCAAGAAAGAGCAAAAAGCAACTGTAGCGGGAGCTGTAGAACCCACGAGTTATGGAAAAGAGTTTTATTACCTTCAATCGAACAGTCAAAAAAAAAAAAAGAAATAAAATAAAATGAACCTAAATGCGTTACAGACAATCAGGTCATCAAGGGAAGTCTTTATATAAAAATGAACACAATATATTGAGATAATTTGATCATATCTTGTTATGGCCCCCGCGAGAGTGAATAAAACGGCCTTTTTTTTCTTATAAATACATTACAAAAAATAGGTAAAAACTAGCTTTACATATATTTTACAGCCTCAAAGCTCTTTACACACGTAATTACAAAATGAGCTTACAGCGCATTCATGCTCTTCCAATTCCACATCCATCTGATCAAATTAAATGGTCTAAAGAGATTCAATGAAGTGTGCAGACAACAATCAAAAATCAGGCACATGATTCAGGGATTATCCGTACACGCAGCCCTTCTTTGCACATGACACTCCAGATCGACTTGAAATGCGTTCAGCGCCACAAAAGCCGCGGCGGGCGCAGCTCTGGCGGCACACACTCTTTACCGGAAATTGGCCGGGGGTAAATATTGTGCGTCACTTTATGTCTGTGTGATGACATGAATACACTTGAGTGCAAATACACTCAGTTTGAATCGGACCAGTCACTGAAAACTATTGAAAAAAAAAAAAAAAAAAAAGCGTCACAATTTACTAAAAAACTTCATGATTTCGTTCCAGGATGAATATGAACATTCATTTGACTCACAGTTTGGTTATTTGATTGTTTTTTTTGCTTGTACTGTAATGACAAGTGAGACACCTTGAGCTAAAATATTCGTGGCAACACCTCAAAATGTGTTTAATCTTAGTCAACAACATGCGAAGAACAACCTGTAGTATCAAACAGCAGAGCAGGTGTAGAAAACAGGAGTGTGTCTGTGTAAAATGTGAACTAAAACCTGGAGATTCTCTCAGACGTGTACTTTCTTTCTGTCTTTCCGAATGTTTCGTCTCACTATCAAATACCTTTTACGATTGCGACGAAATATCCCAAACATTTAGCAAAATGATTGTTTCCTTGGCTGATTCCATCACTGGGTTACTTCAATATTAAAACGATTCCCTTATAATTCCCTTCTAATTGTTACTGCTCTGTAAGCTCCATTTAACCAAAGACAACTGGAATCCGCTCCAGCACCTCCCGCGACCCTTAAGTGGAAAAAGTGGGAAAGAAGAAGAAAGTTAAAAACAGTGAATGTCGTCCCAGACCCCAAATTACTTCTCTTAAATAAGTTTCTCCCAACAAACTAAATTGGGGGAAGCTTTGATTTATTGCAGTCAATTGGATGTTTTAGTGTGCTTCAAGTTACCATCAAGTATCTATCTTCAAAATTTAAGATATAAAGAACTCAGACTCCAAGATGAGTGTCCTGTAAGAAAGCCGAAACCATTATGTGTTTTCAGTGAACGTGCATTTTTTTTCTCTTTGTGAGGAGAATAAAAGATGCCGGTGTCGCTCTTTATTCGTCGTTTCTTGGCTGATGTGAGGAGAAGTTCTGCTTGTGATCCTGATGGCGGTCAAAAACTGACTTCTGGGTTTTGCCACTCAATCCGATGCGATGAGTTCCTGAAAAAATATCGTGCATTTTCGCTCTATCTGCTCAGAAAGTATCTAGAAATATATACCGCAGATATCAAAAAAATGCAATCTCATTGACTGCGAGTTGCTTTGATCGACTGCAAATTCTCTGCTGTAAACAAAGCCATCAGAAACAGCACAATCATTCTGCACACAACGAACGGAGTCTCAGAGGAAGGTTTCCTCGTAGTTTTCGGGGGGCTCGGCGGGCTCCGGGTCTCTGACCGCCTCCGAGAGGCTGAGAGAGGCCGCCCTGGTCACGCTGTCGTACGACGGAGGCGAGGACATCAGCACGTCCTCTGTGATCTGGATGAACTCCACCCCCACGGGCCCATAGTGCTGAATCATGGAGGCGATGAGGCCCTCGGTTTCCGGGGCGCCGTCCGCGTCCACCACGGCCTCATAGTTTATCTGTCTGTAGAGGAAGGACGCCTGCTTCATCTGCCGGCGCACCAGGTGCCTCCGGTAACACCTCTGGATGATGATGGCGGACACCTCCTCCAGTTTGCGGCGCAGCGTGGAGGTGATGGGCTCGTGGGAGATCTTGGAGGGGTTCGTCATCATGAACTTCTCCTCCATCTGCTGCTTGAGGGCGTCCATTTCGCCCGACTCGCCCAGCACGCGCTTGGTGAAGGCAAACAAGATGTCCAGGCAGTGGATCCTGTCGCCGCTGACCATCGGGAGGTCCATGGCGATCAGCTTGATCTTGTTGGGCTTCGCGATGCGGAGCGGCTCCGACAGCGTGTCGGCGAAGCTGGACAGCATGGAGAACTCGATGAACTGCGTGGCCTCCGAGTCGAACTTCTCCCACACCTCGTAGAACATCTCGAAGTCGTCCTCGCTCAGCGGCTCGGTGCTCTCCTCCGTGGCGACGCTGAAGTTCTCCAGGATGATGGCTATGTACATGTTGACCACGATGAGGAAGGAGATGATGATGTAGCTGACGAAGAAAGCGATGCCCACCGACGGGCTGCCGCAGTTCCCCCGGGTGTTGGTGCCCGTGTTGACGAAGTGGACGTCGCACTCGTCCGGCGAGCTGGCCATGATGGGGCTCAGGAGGTTGTCCCAGCCCGCCGAGGTGCTGATCTGGAAGAGGCAGATCATGCTGTTCCCGAAGGTCTCGAAGTTGAACATGTCGTCGATCCCGTCCTGCTTCTTCACGTAGGCGAAGTTCGCCATGCCGAAGATGGCGTAGATGAACATGACGAGGAAAAGCAGGAGGCCGATGTTGAAGAGCGCCGGCATGGACATCATTAAGGCAAACAGTAAAGTCCTTATTCCTTTGGCTGCGCGTATGAGTCGGAGGACACGTCCTATCCTGGCCAGTCGGATGACTCGGAACAGTGTCGGGGACACAAAGTATTTCTCAATGATGTCTGCGAGAACGATCCCTAAGAGAAAAGACAAGGACAAGGTTGTTTTTTTTTTCGCACGTGAGACGGCGACGTCGGCCGGCGACGTTCGCAGCTCGCGTCGCTCGCTCGCTCGCTCGCTCTCCCTTCTTACCCACGATGGAGAGAATGATGACCACAAAGTCAAAAATGTTCCATGCGACGGTGAAGAAGTAACAGCGGAGGGCGAAGATCTTGATCAGGCATTCGGTGGTGAAGATCATGATGAAGACCAGGTTGATCATGTTGAGGACGAACTCCATTTTCTGCGACTGCTCGTCGGTTTCCATCATCATGGTCACCATGTTGACGATGATGAGCATCATGATCATGATGTCGAAGGCTTGCTTGGACACCAGGTCGAAGAAGAAGGCCTGCAGGATGTTCTGGGGGCGGGGCACAAACACGCGAACGGCAGCGGCCACAAAACAAATCGTCAGCGGTTCTTTGCTTGCAGACCTGGACCAAAGAAATCCATTATTGTGCATCGAAGCAGCCTAATAACGTGTTTTTGTCTTACTGCAGGTCTTGGAATTGGCTTCTGGGGCTTTTTGGAGCCTAACTTCTTCATCGCATTGTAGTACTTCTTCTGCTCCTCAGTCATGAATATGTCCTGTCCTCCTAAGTATAAAATCAAGACACCTCGTTATCACGATTGTCTTCACCAGTCTTTCATGTGTCTCCGTCAATGAATCGGACCGATGATCGGAGCGTTTTCAGATACTCATCTTTCTTTTCTGCTGGTTGAAGTTGTCGATGATGACACCGATGAAGAGGTTGAGGGTGAAGAAGGAGCCGAAAATGATGAAGATGACGAAGTAGATGTACATGTAGAGGTTGATCTCTCTGATGGGCTGCTCCTCCACCTGCAAGCAGACCGAATGAGGAGTTCATTCAGGGTCTGCAAAGAGAAGGTTGTGGGAGGAGGTGGAAACACTCACCCCTCTGGAGTCAACGGCCGCGTGCATGATTTCCATCCAGCCCTTGAACGTAGCCTGTGACAGTGGGACACCATTACTCTCGGGACAACGTGTGGACATTTAGAGACACCACAGAGGTAAAAGTTCAACTCAGAAGATGTGTCCAAGACAAACTGAGAGAAGTCCAAAACAAAAGCGGTGAGAATATCGATCGCTTTTCTCCCGCAGCTCCTGCAAAGTGTGCAAAAGCTTCAAAAAGAGTAAGAAAGTGAATTTTACATACAATCCCACTTGAAGGTTTGGTCCTCTGCTCTGGTTAAAAACCAGTGTTTTTCCGCGTGGCGGCGAACTCACCACTTGCAGGAGCGAAAGGTAGCCGAGTCCCACGTTGTCAAAGTTGACCTTGACCTTGGTCCAGTAGAACTGCGTGTCGTTCATGGAGAGGCACTCCGACTTGTTGTTGACCACGGAGACGCTGTGGATGAAGCCCGTCCTGTTCACGCACTTGCCGAACTTGCCGGCAAACAGGTTGACCCCCATGATGCTGAAGATGAGCCAGAAGATGAGACACACGAGCAGCACGTTCATGATGGAGGGGATGGCCCCGATCAGGGCGTTCACGACCACCTGGCGGGCGACAAGCGGGGAGAAATCAGACCATCTTCACGGTGTCATTTCAAACTGTCTCCTGCCTCCATGAATTGCATGTTAAATATGTGCCTGCAAGTTGAAACGCGTGTCCATCCCAGGTCGTTTGACACCCCTGAAGTGACATTAAAAGGGACAAAATAAACACTTGTTTTTCTCACCCTCATGCCTTCGAATCTGGACAAAGCTCTGAGGGGTCTCAAAGCTCGCAGGGTCCTCAGGGACTTGATGGCAGCAAAGTCGGAGTACCCCAGTGAGTTGGCCACCAGGCTTATCAAGGACACCTACGTGAAATACAGACGGACCAATGAGAGACGACAGGAACACGCCGACACTCTGAGAAACGCCGGAAAAAAAAAGATCCAGGTACGAATGTTCAGAACAAAAAGTTACACTGATAATAAGTATGGTCAAAGAAAATGAAAATAAAAAAAAGACTAGAGAGAAAAACTAGAGAAAGCAGCATTTTTTTGAGCCTTTTTTAATTTGGTATTTTGGGACATTCCACAGTTAGGAACACAGAATTTCAATTTGCTTTGAGCTGTTTCAATACGGTTTCCTTATTTAAGCAAATTTAGGCTTCCACTCTATTCTACATTCAAAACAGACAACATGGTATTCCGCTGTTGAATGACCCATGAATGACGGCTAAGAATGAAAATGTCATGAAGTAAATGACAAGCGGGAGAGAAAGAGAGAGACTCGTGTCATGACTGATAATGACAAAACACGTAAACAAGTATGCACGTATGGACAAATAGCCTCCATGTCTGCATACTCAGCTATATATGCATATAAATATGTATATATATCAAATAGAGGGAGTTTTATAAAGAATTTATATTTGTTTATGCCAAATTTGTCGCAAATTTGTATCCAATGGATCCAAAGAGGCCGTTTAAAATCAATTTAGAGCTATTAAGGTCCCAATAGTCTGTATTTCTTTATAAAAGTCTATTTATAGATGTGTTTGTCCAATCTATCTAAAGAAGATACTGCAAATTCATTCTTTCAGGGCTACAGAAGTCTTTGGCTCCACCACAGTACAGACAGATTCACACCAAAAGTAAGAGACATAAAGGGCAGCGTCGGTTGTTGTCGTCGATCGGTAGTAGTGCAGTGATTAACGGGGTTCGTTTGTATCTCGGGCGAAGAAAAACAGAAACACTCGGAACAGAAATCAGACACAACAGCTCGTCGGACCTGAACTCCGACTCATTCGTTTCCAAAGTATCAGACACAGTGCACCAGATCTTCTGTAGATAAAACCTCGGAGTCAAATGGCACTGCATTTGTTCTTGATATAAAAGCCAAGGTCCTGCCGTCTGGGAGCCAAAATCGCTTGCGAGAAGGGAAGAAAACGAAACAAAAAAAGCCAAAAACCACAGCCAATCAGTTTTCAAAAGAAGTCGTTTGGGAAGCAAGACGGTGGCTTTTGATATCAAAACAAAAAAGCACTTACGAGTGGAGGAACACAGAAGAATTTGTGATGCAGATGCAAGTTTTCCAACCCCAGAGAGCCAATACTCACCTGCGACCCGCTAACTACGACTTACCCTAACAATAGAGCGGTCTGTGGCGATCTGTGTAACAGCAGGTGAAATCACAGGGGAGTCAAGTCAGGCGCCGGGCTGCACGCCTCCAGCACTTCGGATCACTACATGGTTACAGAGCCGGTTTGGTGGTCCCCATCCTCCCTCTCCCCCCCCCCCACGATCGCTTGTCACCGACAAACTTTTTGGGATTTTGTTTTGGCCAAATGGTGCCAGAATAAAAGCGTGTGCTTTACAAACGACACTTCAGAGCTTTTAACAATCATTAACTTCCATTTAAAATGTGAAAACTCACTTTTTTTTTTCTCCTCTCAGCGACGAGGAGAAAAGTCCCGTCGTAACAATTTTCCAACAGGGTTATTTTTTAAGTAACGAATCAACATCCTTCCCAATAGGCACACGGAAGGGCACTTACATCCACGATGAGGAAGTCCAGCCAGCACCAGTAGTTGGTGAAGTACTTCTTGAAGCCGTACGCGATCCATTTGAGGAACATCTCCAGCACGAAGATGTAGGAGAAGATCTTGTCAGCATATTCCAGCACCACCTTGATGACTTTCCTCTTCTCAATGTAGATGTCTTCAAACGCCTGCGAGCACAACGGCGCAGCGTCACGCTTGAAGAAATGTTGTCGCAACAGATTCCTTTTTTTACCAGCGACAGTTTTTATTAATGGAGGCGCAGCGTGGAGTCAAATTGCCTTTACACACGCGAGGGATTTGCCGGAAACAATGCCGCTTTTAATCCAGCATTAGTTTCTAATTCTATCCCATTGACATCAGCCCGACTTTTAGCATTCACTCTCCCACAGCTGCGTCAGAGCCCCATTAATCCCCGAGTTTTCAAAACGACATCATCAGCAGAATCATCAGACCGCGCAGCGAGCCGCGAACATCGCACATCAGGAATTAAGAACCGAGGCTTCGGGAGTGGCAGGAGTTCAGCGGCTGCTGATGCAAACCGTCGACTTCCCGCCGTTATCAGTTGAGGGCGGTTCATTTGGACGCGCCGCCTCGCGGCGCCTCGCAGTCTCACCAGAGCGCCGCTGCTGAGCAGGATCATGAAGATGATGAAGGTCTCGAACCAGC
>JASSRZ010034260.1:0-17438 GCA_032164315.1 Malacoctenus gilli | reverse complement strand
TGTGTGTGTGTGTGTGTGTGTGTGTGTGTGTGTGTGTGTGTGTGTGTGTGTGTGTGTGTGTGCGCATGCATGTGTGTCTCACCCTCTCTCTTTGGCATCCATATCCCGGACCAGCTCGTCCCTCTGGTTCACCAGCGACACCAGCTCCTGCAGGAGCAGCTGCTCCCTCTGCTTGTGAGCCTGCGTCTTCTGCCACTCTGCACCACAGAGTGGAAGAGCGAGGGGGAGGGGGGGGGGGCGATGGAGAGGGAGGGGGGGGGCACGAGAGAAGCAAGAACAGAAACTGAGTATTGAGCTGGCTCGTGGGACAGCAGACAGCGGGTGCGAGACGAAGCTAAAGCACCACGGCGTACCTTCCATCGCCATCATGTCCCTCAGCTCCTTATTCAGCAGCTCAAATCGCCTCTCGAGGTCTTCCTCCTCCAGCCTGTCAAGTGAGGAGCCACACGTTAACCGCCAGCCTGGTTCAGGTCAGGTTTTGCGTCTGTTTCTACCATCAATTAGGCCGAACGTTGCAAAGAACAAGACCTGGTTAAGGTGCGATTGATCCCACTGATTTGCACCTGAGGGGCCACCGTACATTTCGCTGTTCTGGCCCACCTGATGGCCATCAGGTTAAAGTGGCCCTATTTGACACATTTTGGATGTTTTTGTCATCGTATGCAAGTCCACAATGACAGAAATTCATCAAGCTCTTTTTCTCAAACACCGTATTTCATTAGATCTCGATCGTCTCCTTCAGCCCTAATAGACCCCCCCTTTAGAAACGAGCAGAATGAGGCTCTTCCGCATTAAGCCCCGCCCCTACAAGATGCAGGACGCCTCTGATTGGTTAACTGCTGGTAGCAGTTGTCGGGAGCGTAGAGTAGTTGTCCAATCACTGAGCCCCCCCCTCCCCCTTGTGACGTGAGTGGAAAACTGTTGTGAAAAAAAACCTCCCTGAAACAGACCGTTTCTACCACCATCGAAACTGAATGGAGAGGCACTCTAGCCATCTCAAACATGAGTTTAGGTGAAAAGAGAGGGTGCTGCTCACTTGTCTGAATGAGCTTTCAACACTATTACATTGTGAATAGCTGAAAAAAGTCGAAATAGCATAATAGGGCCCCTTTAAATGACCAAAGGGGGGGGAAGCTCAGAAATTGGATTTCAAACCAGAATTAACGTGATTTCACAATAAATAGGTCTAAATGTATGAAAGGCGCTGTTGAACAAGACCAAATAGGTGCCAGTGGGGGTCTTTACAGCAGCTGCAGGTGGTCCTGTCTGCGGATCAGCGCGTTCTTCTTGTTGACAAGGACGAACCACTCCTGGATCAGCCTCTCCTCCTCCACCTTGTTGCTGCCTGCAGGACCAAGGAGCACAACGCCAACTGAGACGCCGTACCCCCCTCGCCCCCCCCCCCCCCCCCGCATTGTGCACGACCGAAGCGTTCTACCCGTTTCCAGCAGCTGCCGGAGATTGCGCTCCACCACAGCTGCGCGGGTGTCCACGTGGTGCTGCTCCGCCTCCAGCGCCTCCATCTGGTTCAGGACATACTGGCTGGCGTCCTGGAGACGAGGACACGCACGGTAGCGTCCACGACCTTTTGGCATCAATTCAACTTAAGAGGACAGAAATACGCGTGCGCGTAACCGACCTGGCCTTCTGGTCGTCCCTCGTCGACCACGCCCTCCGTTCGATCTGCAAGACGAATACAGAGAAAACAGAGTTCGAGCAGTCACAAAAAAAAGACATCCAATTGGACAGAAAGACGACGGCAACGGAAATAAACACCTTGTGATTTCCGACGATTTTCTTCTCCAGCAATGACCTACGAAGGCAGAAAAATGGAATAAGTTACGAGGCCGTTAACAGCGAGAGGCGAAAGCGACGATCGGGCATCTCACCACTGATATTTCTCCCTCATCCAACGAGCCGCTACGCCGCTGCGACCGCCGCTTCTTGACCAGATCGGCGTCTTTGACGTGGGAGAAGCCCGACTTGGAGAGGAAGTGGGTCCTGGGCGGCGCCACGGGCCCCGGGGCCGCCGCCGCTCCGCCCGCCTGCGAGCGCTTGCTCCGGGGGGGCGGGACCAGTTCCTTCTCCGCGGCGGCCCCGCCCTCCACGCCCTCCAGGCTGATCCCTTCCTCCTGGAGCCGCTGGGTGCAGTAGCGCACGGCCGCCTCCGGGTCCTCCTGCGCCGCCCGCTCCGCCGCCACCGTGTAGCTGGACTCGTTGCTGTCCTTCTCGATGTGGAGCACGCTCAGCTCCTGGCCGGTGAAGTGCGTGCGCACCTGGTTCAGGTAGGTCATGACGATGAGGCGGTCCGGCACCGGGAGCAGGACCATGTCCGAGGGCTCCATCAACCTGGAAATGCCGAGCTCATCGAAGCCATCGAAGGCCTTCGAAGGGCACAGAGAGAAAGATGCATCAGGTTTCCTAGCAACAGCATCACTGAGTGTTTTATATCAACAAAAAAATCACCTTTTTGTTGTTATGCTTGATGTCATAAGGGTCCAACATCTCAAAGTTGCTGGAAAAGGGACAAAGGAGGTTTAGGGACACATAGACCACAATTCGACGGTACAACTGCAGGCAGACGGTTGGTTTACATCTTCTCTGGATGGAAGTGGTGCAGGATGGCGCAAAAGGCCAGGCCGTTCCTCCACGAGGTGCTGAAGTTAGTGATCTTCACGCCCTTGTGACTCTGCGTGACCTCCTGGCACCACTCGAGCAGGGACTTGCTTGACGTCACCAAGGAGGGGGACGCCGCAGCGCTCTGGGGGTGGGACGGAGGAGACGACGCATGCGTGTTAGGGGGCCGACGCTGTCAGCAAGTCGGACTTAACGGGTGCACCGGGTTCCGCCGTCGTACGTCTGCACAGGCGGCGCCGTCCGCGGGTCGCTTCTGGGGCGTCGACGGCTCGCCGTCTTGGAGGGAGGCGGCCTGCGTCCTTCCCTCGCCTTGGGACGAGCCGCTCAGACGCTTCTTGCCTCGGGGTGCGGGCGCGGACGGGTCCGATGCCTCCGGTTGCCTTCGATGATGACAAAAAAATGACAGGAAATGGGAAAATGTTAATTTGGTCCCAATCGATAACGCTGATTACTGAGGACTCTTTGCAGACCGTGCTCAAATGGAACCACACACACACACCGAATACGACTTGTCAGTTAGATGCGTGGGTAAATGCCGCTGTGTGGTTAAAGAATGGAGAAACACTGTTATCTCAGTTATGAAATACACCCTGCGCCCCCCCCCTCCACCCAAACTCTTTATCTTACCTTTGGTCCTCTGAACAACCTGCAGCTACATCTACCGACACAAAGCCAAAGTCCAACTCCTCGTCCCTCATTTCCTTCCTCGTGCCGGCCCCGCCACCGACTTTGTCATCCTCCACGTGCAGCCAGTCGTCCGGGGATGAGGCGGCGGCGAGGGATCCGTCCACCTCGGCCTCCAGGACCTTCTCCATGCCGTCGCGGCCAAACACCGCTTCCTCCCTCGAAGCGACGGGGGTCTCCGTGAAGGTCCAGCCTTCCATGGTCTCCTCCGCGACCTGCTCGGCGTCTTCCGCTCCGGGCGGGTGAGTGAACTCCTCCTGCATCGCTGCCAGGACTTCTCTCTCCACCTCCGAGGTGGCGTCGACTCCGCCTTGGACTGTGACAAAACCTCCCTCAGAGGTCACGCTGGAGTCAAGCGACGCTGAGCCCAATTCCTTCGTTTCCCCACGGGTCGACGCAGCCAGATCCGGATTTCTCTGGCACGCCTCCGCGTCCGAGAGGAACGGGCTGTCGAATTGAGGCGGGCTCTCCGAGTAGTTGGCGCTGAGGCGTTTCTTCACCCGGGGAAACGGAACGAGTGGGTTCGACGGATCGTGATCACCGACATCCGACTGACAGGAAAGTTGCAATCCAGACATGAGGGCGTCTTCCTGCAACACGTCGCTGAGGAGCTTCTTCACTCTCGGCTTCGGGACGGGCATGCTCGAGGTCTTCTCGGCATCGTCGCTGCCCTCCCCCGGAGCGCTACCCTCGATGGGGCATCCATCCCCTCCTGGTTGTGTTTCATCCGTGGACTGAGGTGTGTCATCAACCGCAGTCGGTTCTCTATTTGACTGAGCTCCCTCTGTCGCGGAGAAGTCATCCGGAAAGGAGCCGCTGAGACGTTTCCTCACGCGAGGCATTGGGACAGGAAGAGCTTGTTTGCCCCTCCCTGCCTCGGCAACCAACTGAGTTTCGTCTGATTTCCGAGACAACGGGACATTTGGCAACTCTTTTTCCGTAGCCGGGACGTTGTGGGCTATGTCTGGTAAGAGGTCCGCTTTGGCCGATGTGGTGGAAGATAGTTTCTTACTACCACGTGATAGACGTATCCTCTTGATAATCGAAACCGGGGCTGTTTGCTCGACCTCAGACAGCCCCGGTTCTGGCTGTCGGTTGTCGACGGAGATTTGTTCTGTTTCCTTTGAGACCAGTTCTTTGACTGTGGTGTCAGTGACCGTCGATGACACTTGTCTGATTTCGGTGATACCAGAGGCAACCTCACAGGTTTCAGCCTTCCCAGAAATAACTTTATCTTCTTGTTCAGACGCAGGTTTCTTGTCAGGTGGCAAACTACCATCTCTTTTCTTCAACCGAGGAAGGGGAACAATCGGCGTCGATGTTTGTACGGACTCAGCTTCCCCTTTGCGTTCATGGCCCTGTACGGAAGGCGTTCCTTTGTCACGTACACTTGTTTTGTCATCCCCCATCAGAGGAGTGTCTACTTTGTTTAGAGTCTGACATTTGTCAGCATCAGGCTGTGTCAGATCTTCACCTTTCCGTAAAGACTGGGCCAAAGCGACTTCCAAAGGAGGCCTGGCAGACATCCTTTGCTTGTGGTCTGGCGATAAACTGTCCTTTCTCCTGAGCGGCCGTATCGGAACTGCGATTTCTTGACTGCTTCCTCGCTGACTCGGCTTCTGAACTCGTCTCTTTGGCTTCCTGCCCCGCTGAGGCACCACAATATCGGCGCCTGCTTCGGCTGGACTCAGTTTTTGATCATCCGAAGGTTTGTCGGACAGTAATTCACCCAATTGATTGCCCCCTGTCAGTGATTCGTTTGGTTTCGGGAGCAGAGAAGGAACATTGACTTCTTCAATGCTTGTTTGTTGGGGTCTTAAGAAAAAAGGAAAGAGAAATTTCAGAGCTGGCTGTTCCTATTTTTTTGTTTTACAATGGAAACACACCATGCACGTTGTCTTCAACCACAATCTGATCAACTCAAAAAGTGGAAACCGAACTTCTTAGCACGACAAACCACAAAACAGAAAGCAGCACATCTGGAAGGACACATTTTCTCCAAGATTGCTTCTAAAAAAACAATCGTTCCACATCTTAGAGACACTTCTACTAAAGACTGAGCATTGCAGCCACTGAGTGCTCGAAGTAGAAGCAGCAAAACGATGCAAGAACACGTACACACCGTGCAACTGCACTCTCCTACCAGCACTCACCCTTTTTCAAGCTGTGCAGAAGACAACACTCTCGCAACGTCTTCCCGTTGTACCTCTGTCAGGCGCCCAGCCACCACACTTTCGCTGTCCTGCCCAGTAAACAATTCCTCCTTCGAATGACTTCCATCCAGAGAGGCCTCTTGCTCTTCCTCCTGCTCAATGTCTTCCTTTGATATTTCAGTGATATCCGCCTCGGTCAGAGGTGGCCACTTCTTCATACTCGTGCACGCCAGAAAGCCGTCGTCATCATCGTCGGTCGACGTTGCCGACCGATCGTTCACCAAGTCCCACATGTAGGGCTCGATAATTGGTGAATATATGATGCCGTGTTGCTCTGAGATCTCTTCCTCTGTCCTCTCTAGGGGAATTGTACTACCTGCAACGAAGGGGTCATCTGAAGGGGTCATTGTTTGGTCGTTTGGGTCTACAGAGGAGACCTCGCGGAGCTGGCGATGAACCCCAGCGACAGCCGAGCTCGACGGCCCCAAAATTGACGCTACTGTTTCATAACTGTGAGAGATGGATGGATAATGGAGTGAATGAGTGACATTCAAAACCATGCAGCATCATTACTATCTTTGAATATAGAAAATTGTAATCAGAATGGAAAAATGAGCTGGAAAAAACCAAAGGAAACAGCAGAACGACACATCACACCGTTTTTGGATGACTGTTATCTAATCCACACTTTGTTGCATGCGTCCCAATCTTAGTGTCAGACTTACCCTTTATGGAAAACACCCACAATAGCCTGTACTAATCCAGACGTCTCCTCGACTTCTGCAGGCCCAACGGCCCCCTCTTCTTTTTCTGTAACTGTCCCCTCGGCCTCCAGAACCTCCCAACCCGTTACTCTTATCGGCCCCGACGTGTCCGGTGCTTTCTCCGATGATTGGGATTCCTCCCCTGCAATCTCCTCTATCTGGGATTTGCTGAAGGCCCAAATGGAAAAATCATGATCCAGCGGGCTCGCGACAACCAAAATCCAAATCCAATGAACCACACGGCGTCCGCAGCACTCCTCAACCCACCATGCCCAACAGACAAACCTTTACGGTTGAACACTCAATGTGAGGCAAGCACTAATCTACTTTCACAGCAAAAAAAGCTCTCCCACTTACCCACTATCTACAGTTATATCGGTCGTTTGTTCGTCAGCAAATTTCAACCTCTCCACTGTCGAAATGGCAAAACACAGACGTATATAAAAAAACAAACAAAACAGAAATAATGCTGAATTTGACTTCGAGTCGCTCTCAGTTTCTCACCCAATTCTTGTTCTGCCATGGAATGAGCAACAGGGCCTCCTGCGTCTTTCACATCCGACTGCTCACGAGGCAGATTTTGTGATGTTTGGTTTTCGGTAGGTGGCAGCGGTTGAACAGCCGACTCTTCTTCCTCTGTTGGACTTATCAGCGGAACGCTGGGAAAGCCCGGGACTTGAGCCACCCGTGGGCACGATGGAGCCATTGCAACCATGGACTTCGTCTCACTCAAATTTTGCTCCTTGACAAACTCCAGTGTAGGAGTCAGTTCTTTTGGCAGCCTCTCAAACAGAAGCATGGTGATTGTTTCCTTCATTTCGGCATTGATATATTCAGAGGTGAGCCTTCTTGCTGACGGCAAACCCTGCACATGTGAAATGCATGGAGCCGACCTATACAGGCTGGTCATTTCCGGGGGTCTGTTTCCAACTGGAGCCGATGGGAAACCACAGATCCTGGTCTCCTTTGGGCAGGATGTCACTGACGAGAGCATGTGCGCTGCGTGGCAGGAATCTCCCAGGTCCTGTCCAGGGTATGCGATGGCCATTGCCTTCTTGTTCTTCTTGGGTTTCACAAGGAAAGGCCTTGTGTCTCTCTGCCAACCTGTGCTCGGGACCGCCGTCAGAGATGCAAAGCCTTTGATGTTGGAAAGATTCGAGCAGTTAGACGATAGACTAATCATATCTAGGTGAAGCCTCGATTTAGGCTGAGGTGCAGATGGGAATCCAGGGATTGTGGCTAATTCTGGGCAAGATGATACCAAGGCGATCATTGTCTTCATTTCTTGTTCATCCTGATTTAGACTGTCCACCATAAATACTTCCCTTTTTGGAAGATTAGAACACAAAACAAGTGAGTCAAACAGCCAGGGCCATTTTGGGGCCCCTTCGATGGAAGCAAATCCAGGAACTCCGGCCATGTTGGGGCAAACGTGGATCAGACTTTGCATATCATAATGTGCTACTGATGGGAAGCCTGGGCTTGCTGATTTTCTTGGGCACGTAGGAACCATAAGCAGCATGTCATTTGGGTTCCCAAAGACAACAGGGGAGTGGTCGATCCTGAATTGAAACTTATTGTCTGGCCTGTGCATCGATGGGTCCAGAGGATAAGGCCACTGTTTCTCACACTCACCCTCAACTGAGGCAATTCCAGGTATGGATGAATTAAGAGGACACAGAGGAAGGAGGGTTACTATATTTGAGCAATAATATTCGATTTTGGGATATGGTACACAGGGGAACCCAGGAGTAGTTGATATTTTGGGGCAAGATGGTACAAGGGCAACCATTGCTTTCGTTGCTCTCTTTTCTCCCAAATATCTCGTCAGTGACATTTGCTTCTCCTTCAATATTGGTTCGAACAGTACTTCATTTCTGATTGTCCAGTCTTTTGGGTGAAAAGATGAAGTGAAACCAGGTATTTTTGAGGCCTTTACACTTAAGTCTGCGACATTGATCATATTTCTCGTGTCGCCACAGGTTGTTCCGGGTCTTGGGACTGAGGGGACACCGAAAATGGCTGATTTTCTTGGGCAGCTTTGTACAAAAGACACAACTCCATCCATGTCTTTGTCATTGATGCTTCTCAGTCGGATCACAAAATCCTCTTTTATTGGTCTCTTCCATAGAGGCTGGTGAATGATCTTCCAGCTTTTACTGGTAGCTTTCTTGATTGATGGGAAGCCAACGATGCTTGATTCCATTGGACAGGACTGAATTAGTGCTCCCATCGGTTTTTTTGCACCCTTTTCTCTTAACGACACTGGCAAGGGACAAGGTGACATTGTGGTTTCCATCAAAAGCTCCTCTGGACATGATTTGTTCTCCAGTATATGTGCTGAAACGGATGCAGGTGAGTCAAAGAGATTCAATTCCACCACATTTGGTTTGTAAGGACATAAACTTTGTTCCTCAAGTGATGGAAAGCCCCAATTTTTTGCCTTATTGGGACAAGATGGTGCAATTAAGACCATTTCCTTCTTACTTTCACCTGCGATTGAGTGACAAAAAACGATTTCTTTCTTAATTTGTGTCTGCTTCTCGCAAATTAGCTTCGGATGTAAGAACCAGTCCCCTTCTTCATTTGCAGGAAGTTTGGATGGCATGCCCGCAATGTTGGTTCTCCGACAACAAGTCTGCAAAAGAGTGAGCTGGCTGTGTTCTGCTTCAGGCTTCATGTGGTACGTTTCGCCCTGGGCCAAGAAGTCGTGAGAATGCTCCACCATCGCTTTCTCTCGATTGTATCCTCCAATAAGAACTAAGTTGGCGGTTGTGTCCTCTTCGGTCACCTCTAATGGTTCCCAAGGAGATCCACTCTCCAGGGGGGATTCTAACTCAGTCAGAGGGAAGTCGAATGAGCCGCTGAGCACTGGGGATGCGTGAAACAGGTCCACCATTTCTTCCTCTGAGTTTCTATTCATTTCATCATCATCAATGTGTAACACTGCCAAAGCTTCGGGGAACAACGGGACAACACCGGCCAATTCTTCCCCCAAACCTTTTCTATCGCTGTCTGTCGACGCCTTTGGGAGCTCCTCCCATTCTATGGTTATGTCAGCCAAACTTTTTTCTCTCGTCACTTTCGGTAGCTCCTCCCACTGTATGGTAGTGCCAGGAGCGTGCATCTGTAGCTGTTTCTGGGTATTTTCTGTGTGGGATTGGAGTTCTGCTGAGTTCTCATCTCTGAAGAGGAGGTAAATAGAGAGTCTCGGTCAATGTGTCATCTCCAAAAACTCATAAAAAGAAACTAGGTGATCTTAAAAACACCTTCAGTTTATGTTCTATATTCCAAATGTTAACAACAAAATAAAATTTGTTTCTGTTGCTTCTCACTCTTTTCAGTATTTAAAGTATTTTCAGTAAGTTCAATGAATACCTGATGCTGGGCATTTACAATGCCAACAAGAATATGACAATCTAATTGATATATATACCTATACATCCTTGTACGTTTCCAGAGAATACGCAAAAACACTTCAAACCATAAGTATGACTTTGCAAACTGTATATTTACCGATCAAACATCAGATTTTGACTTCAACACATGCATCAGAGCTCCAAAATGCGATGAAAACATTATTTTTTGTCATGCAGGCAAAATCCAATAAATGCCGGTCCCTTTAGTTGATGTTAGAATCACTTCACATCACAATGTAGTTAAGAGGAGAAAAAAAACAAGCCCACTGCTGCACAGACTTAACGAAAAACAACAAGCAACGCACTGGGTCTTCCTCTCTCTTCCACATGCCTAATGACTCCTCTTCAGCACCGTATTCACCCACACTTTCATAAACTGGTGCATGAACCATCGAGTCAAGACAGGAGGTTTCATCTGACTTGTTTGAGTTCAGATGACAGTTTACGGATAAAATCTCCACGTCTGGGAGCGATATTTTAACCAGCATCCCTTCCACGTGAGAAAAACAGTCAACCTTGTCACGACAGCACCACGCGCAGCTGAAAAGTGACGAAACATAACAGAGAAACAGACTTCGCTCTGTGAGTCGGCCGCTCGTACCAAAATGCAAGTTGTGTTAAGCTGACATGACTTCATCGGAGTGCAAATCAAGGCGACCCACCTCCTTTTAGCAAACAACAACAGTGGCAAATCTGGGATGGAGTGCCACATTCCACAATGTAAGTTTCTGCAAAACAGGGTCAAAAGGCAATTTTTTCAGAGACTTGCTCATCCACAATGAAGACGACTTTTACTCTCCAACTCACTCACCCTTTCGCTAAAAAGCTGTCTCCATCCATTGGTGTCCGGATGCACTGTGCATCTTTAGATGTCTGTGTCTCTTGGCTCAGTTCATTTCTACAGCCGGGCCGCTCAGCTTGAATTTCAGAATAGGGTGATGGTAAGTTTCGGACGCTGGCCTTAGCACCAGAACTCATCGGGTCCATCCTCAATGCCGGTTCGACGGTGTCTGAAATTTCTCGCCTGTACGTTTCTCCATCGGAACCCTGACAAAACAATTGATGTCCTCGTCCACGCACTGAAGGTGGGGCTTGAACTGGCCACCCCCAACCCGAGGGGTGCTCGTGTGTTGACGGCAGCCCCAAAGCGGACGCTTTCCTGGGACAAGCCGGCACAAGGTTGGCCATGTTCGGAAGCCGTTCACCTTCGGACCGTGGAACTGTCGTCGGGCCAGAATTCAGAACAGCGATTGGATGTAAATATTTGGAAGATGCAAGGGGCTTTTTCGTTCTTTGAAAATAGGAATAATCTGACATGGGGATTTTTTCTTCCGTTTTTTGGATCGCCACTGGCCAACTTACTTCAGAAAGACTAGAGGTCGAATCTCTGGAGGGGAAACCTATGATTCTAGACTTACTCGGGCAACATGTCACCATCCGTACCATGTGTTGATTGACTTCTACAGTGGCATCGACAACTCTCTGTCTTGGAGCAGATGGAAATCCGGGACTCTGGGCTTGTTGTGGACATGATGGAAGCATACTCAGCATGATTTGTTTGTCGATGTGTGGCATTTCCCTACCCGTAAATTCCCGGCATGGAACTCCGGACCCTTTATTAGACGAGGGTTTCCAAATGGTACCCCCAACCACATGCCAGCCATCGGAATCTTCTGCAGGGGTTGTTGTTGGCAGACCTTGAATGCGACTGTGTTTTGGGATGGCGGATGAAGACTTTAACATGTTGGGGGCTCCATCAGTGGATGACTCCGGTGATCTCTTCTCTGCCTTCGATGGGATTCCAGGAATATTAGACTGTTTTGGACACGGTGGCAACATTGAAACCATTATTTTGACCACAGCTTTTTCTCTGGAGGACAGCTCACTCACAGGGATTATCAATGATTTTTCTAATTTCGATGGCTTTTCCCATAGCGGTCTCTTGCTTGACGCCCATTCCTCTCCACTCGACTCACTGTGGACTTTCGAGGTGAATCCACAAACTCTAGAATGTCTCGGACAAGTCGGCAGTACGCGTGTCATATTTGGTACGTCTGCCAACGCTCTACGAGGCGCTGAGGGGAAGCCTGGTAGAACAGTAGTCCGCGGGCAGGAGCGCAAAAGGGAAAACATATTGCTTATCATATCACGGTCAATGTAGAGAACACTTGCATCTTCCAAATGTACCATGAGAGCAGATCTCTCCCAGGGGGGTAGCAGTGGCTTTCTTTCCATCAGCCATTCGGATTGTGGTGTGGTGTTGCCTTTGAGGGGCATTCCAGGAACCTGAGATTGTTTCAAACAGCTGGGCAGCAAACTCACCATGGTTTGACGGTCTGCTATCGTCACTATCAGGGCAGACGGGAACCCAGCCACATTGGCGTGTTCAGGGCAAGAGGGTAGCAGCTCCCACATATGTTTTGAGATTTCTTGATCAAAACACAAATCAGTATTTACCATCTGGACTTCCCTCTTAATAGCTGGAACCTCCAAACTGCTAGAAAGCCATTCCTCGGGATTAAAAGACCCAACGTTTTTTCCACTCTTTGAAGGCAGTCCAGGGATTCCACTTTTTCTGGGGCAGGAGTGGATTAAATTGATCATGCTGGGATTACGTGGAGGAGCAGAGGGTAGACCAAAAATTTGGGCATTGTGAGGGCAGCTCAGCAACATATTGACCATATATTTAACTGACTCTGCATCTTTTGGTACCCATTTTGCTATGTAAGCCTTTTTACTTTTGTTCTCTGAAATATTGGTTGATCTTATCAAAGCATTCCAATCATTGTTGTTTGGATTGGTTTGGTAGTAGGATGGCATACCGGGAATTTGGGGCTGTTTAGGAGAGTCATCCACAAGGCCAACAATGCTCGGCTTCTGTTTCTGGGGTGCTGTGGGCATTCCAGTCAGACTCGACTTTGAAGGGCACGAGGGCACCAGTGCTACCGAATTGAACATTTTGTTTTCGTTTGGATGGGCAGTGGTCTGGAAATTTCCCTCGATCAATGTTTCACTTTTGGTCATTTGCTTCTCGATAATGACGTTCCTCGGTATGACAGACCCCTTCCTATCGCTGGGGAGTGGTTCCGTCGAAGGCAAACCGATGACTGTAGTTTTTCTAGGACAAGTGAACGAGACATCTACCATTGTAGGCTCCGGTGGCAATCTCAGTGGAAGACAAGCCATATTAGGCTCTTTGAGTGGCGCAAAGGGAAACCCAGGAATGGTTGACTTCTCAGGACAGGACGATAACATATTGACCATCGCTTTATAATGCTCTCTATTTTCCTCTGAACTTTCCTGGATTAAAGTAGGGCAATTGACAATGGATCGATCGAAAATGACCTCTTGCAAAGTATGCCAACTGTTATTCAAAGTCACAAGACTTTGTCGAATAGGCATACCTTCAATTATCGTTTGTTTTGAGCGGGTAAGTAAAAGACTGGTTGCGTTTGGAGGTTTGGGGAGTGGAGCAGAAGGGAACCCTGGGACTCTGGCCTTTCTTGGACAGGTCGACAACATATCCACCATCGCCTGAGAAGGACACGTGTCACAGGACACGTGCGACAACAGTGCTTGCTTTGTCCGCAGTGGTTTGATCCACAGAGAGCAAGTATCCCAAACAATGCTTTCTTCCCTTTCTGGTGCGGCTGATGGAAAGCCTGGAATCCTGCAAGTTTTGGGACATGTTGGTAAAAGGTGGACACCATTTGGCTCACGTTTCAGAGTGGCTGGGAATCCAGGAACCTGCTTAGACCTGGGCAGGGTTGACGCAATGGAAATCATGTTTGCACTTCCCGTAATTTCATCATAGAATCGACTCATTTGATGTGTATCCAAAAGGGAGGGAGGTGTCCTGCTGAGTAGCTTCTGGAACAAAGAGCTCCTACTGTCCGGCCATTCTTCCACTTGTGAGTGGCAGAGAGACGGCATGCCAGGAGTCCTGGAATATTGTGGACAACATGAGAGGGACTGGGTCATACTTGGTGCGGTTACCGTTTCTTTGGTTGGCGTTTCAAGGTGGTAAGTGAAGGGTAAATGGGACGCAGGATTGACTCTTGGGCTCAACGGGCCGACTTCCATCTTGGATACGTACACGCAGCTTTCTTCGGTGACGACAGCAAATCTTTTTGGCTTCATCTCATGCTCACTCAGTGGTTTCTCATCTCTACGCCGCACCATTTTACCAGGTCTTCCGTCCTTCTGAAAGTGTACCGAATCCAACTCGACTGTCGGTTCTCGTGTTCTCTCATCTTTTGAATCCCCTGTTGTGCGTTGTTGTGCAGAGACACAATCGGGGTGAGGGTCCAGGCTTGAAGTGACAAAATCCGGAGGATCTGTTTTGCACTTGATTTTCTGATCCATAACTGACACGACAGCAACCGGGTCAAAGCCTACAACGGCACTTTGTGGGCTTTCCTGTTTTATATCTGTTTCTAGGGGCTGTAGTCCAGACTTTGCTTTGGTACTCATCATTGAAAGAGTAGAACCGGTCTCCCCGAGACACGAAGCAGCCATACTGTCATTTCTGAAGGGGAACACCAAAGATTGATGTCACAAGAAACGTCTGAGATGTTTCAGGAAGTCATACATAGTCTGGACTTTCGCATGTTTTAAGAATACACTGAATGACAAGGATTCAACGCGAGAGACTACTTCTTGACACTTACCCCGTATCAACCGTTACAGCTTCTTTGGCAACTCTTATCCGCCCTTCGACAGTTTTTTTGTGTGCAGCCACCTGAGGCAAGTGTAACAAAGGCCCCTGGTGGGATTTCACAGAAGGCTGCGAGTCGGTAGGCGAATGGGGTTTCGCTTTAGGGGGTTTGGCCGCAGGCTTCCCCGATCGAGGGGCTGTCTGGGGCGCCTGACCTCTTGGTTTGGCCGGTACCTCCGTCACCGACGCTGGATCGTTAAAGTCGGGACTAAGCTTAGGTGCGATAGCGCGGGGGTGCTGCTTGGGCTTGATGCCGACACACGTCCTCGCCGGCGCGAACTCGGTCCGATCCATCGGCGTTTTCGCTGACTCGAAACGTTTCTGCTTTGGGGCTAAAGTGGCTCTGGGGCTACGGGCCGGAAGTGAGGTCATGCTTTCGGGTCTGAAGGGACAAACAGATGCAGAACAGAGTTACTGTGCATCTAAACAGACACAACCAGGCCAGAGTCACAGGATACGGGCCGAGCATCGGGCAGGACGAGCGACGGGACACTGCACAACACAACGTCACGAATCACAACCGACTGATGCCCCCGAAACATGTCACCGGACAAGCCGAGTCGCACAAGCAAATGACGGAGAAAAACATGGCATGCAACTCTGCCGCTGGGGGCACTTGATGCATCAACATAAATCAGACCAACTTGTTTTTATTTTGTTTCGGGAACAATCTCTACGTATGACAATCCTGAAACACAACAACAACATCTCCGCTTGCACCGAAGGGCTAGAAAAACAAAACGGGGGACGAAACGGAAAGTTCGCTGTGATTCTTCCAAACCAAATGACCTCAGATTGTTTCCAGCTCACACACAAGATCACAGGCTTACATGCTGGGAAAGAAATGAGGTTTATGCCTATTATGATGTCCTAAAAACCAGAAATGAACAACTTGAACGCAGCTTAAGAAGTCTTTACCAGCAGTCAAGTAATTAAATCAAGTTCACTGTTAGATGACACCATTCCAAGACAAGCTCGAGCTTAAAAATGTGCTTTTTTTCCCCACACACTTCCACCAAAAATTGCGCAGTTTGTTTCTTTTGGTCAGCAGTCACACATGTTGGCATTATAGGGGCTTCACGTGCACCCCCTGGGCGTTAGGGAACAGAGCGAGCCATTCCAGCCCCCCGCGAACCTCAGAAACGGCAGCCTGACACGCCCTCTGTCGACTCACCCTGACGGCGTCCTGAGCGCGTCGTATCCGAACGCGGCGTCCCTCTTGCGGCCGCCGGGAGCCCCGGAGTCGGACGCTACGGCAAACACACGGCACACGTCAGCCACGAGGTCATTGTTTCATTCCCCCCCCTGCGCCCGATCCGGCGGCGACGCTCACTTGGAGATGTCGGGCTCTGGTTGTCCTCTTCGCTCAGGGTGCTCAGCTGTCTCCTGAACTCTGAGAGCAGAGAGAGGGATCGCAAAAGGGTCAACCAACGACCTCGAGGGAGCTTCTCCAATGCAAATCACGCTTCGACGCTCATTTTCATAGTCAGGTACCTGCATCCTGCACACTTGCGGAAGCGACAGGGGACTGAGACATGTGAGGCTGAGGAAGAGGAGGAGGAGGAAGAGGGGAAGTCCCAAAGAATGTGGGAGCAGCGGTGGAAAGAGAGAGGGGCTCTGCCGGGGGAGTGGCCTGAGGCCCCCAGGCAGGGACGGATCCGGGACCTTCCGGAGATTTCTGATCCAGAGTCTGGGCGATAGAAAGAGGGACCGAAGCGGCTGGAGAGAGGGGGGTGGGGGGGTGGAAGAGAAATGTAGTGAGAAGAGGTGAAAAGACAGGAAGTGAGTCAGAATGCCACGAATGTTTGGTTAGTTTGAGAAAAACGACGCGAGATTCGGGCCGCATTACGTGGCGTCTCTATCTTCTGCTTTTTGCGCAGCACAGGATGCTGCACGGGGGGGTCGTGCAGGAACTTAGGGGAGAGGGCGGGCTGTGCGAGGGGGGCCTGATACGGAGGGGGTCTCCATTCGGTCTGCCAGGAAGCTGGAAAAAGAAGTGAGAGCGGTTGAAACGAAAGGTGCAGCCCGGGGGGGGGGGCGGTCCCGTTACCTGTGGCGGGGGCGGACGGGAGGCTGGTGGGCCTGGTGAGGGACTCCCCCAGGGTGGGGCAAGCTTTGGGGTGCTTGGGGGGAGGAGGCAGAGGAGGCGCCGTAGGGAAAAGGGCGAGAGGAGTTGAAGAGGAAGGGATGGAAGGGAAGGAGGCGAGATTCTGGGGGTGCGGAGGACCTTCAAGAGGAAGAAGAACGGAGAGGGGGGGTGCAGAAAAAGAGAGACGTCTGTGAACGATGTCGCCCTTCCTCGATGAAATGAATCTGATGAATGTATCAGAACAGACCTGAGTGTGAGAGAGTGGAGAAGGACGAAGGGTGGAGGGGGGGCTCGGAGGGCGACGTGGACAGGGTGGAGGTGGACAGGGCTCTGTGAGGGGCGGGGGCGCTGAACGCCTCCGAACCCCCGGCTGGGAGGGAGTCGCAGTGGAAGCTGTGGGGCCGTCGAGGAGCTTTGGGAGGGAGCGGGGGTGGACAGGTGGAGGAAAACGACAAGGGGCGGGGGGGGGAGAAGAAAAGGGGTGAGTGTCAGCAAAAGCACAAAGTTGTCTAGTTTTACACCTGTTTCCACTGGTGCCACATTGGTAAGGGGCGATGCATTTGTGGGATGCTTTTAATTTGAAAAGCTTTGACGACAGCACGCAGGACGAGGATGACCCCGCCGGACTGGTACCTGATCCGGCACTGGGCTGGAAGATTCGGGGAAGGGCGGGGGGGTGAGCGCGCATGAAGGCCGGCCGCGCGTAGGCATAGGCGGAGGGCCGGGCCTGCGGGGGGGGGTCGCCCGGGGCCCGCGCGCAGGTTTGCGACGGGGGGAGCGGGCGGGAGGGGTCTGGGGGGTCGGGCAGGGGGTGAGCGGATGGAGCCGAGATGCCTGGAGAGCCTCTCCAGTCCATCTCTGGGGTTACTGCGGAGGGCGGGCGGCGATGGGAGAGAGAGAGAGAGAGAGCGAGAGAGAGAGAGAGAGCGAGAGAGAGAGAGAGAGCGAGGGGGGGTCGCAAATAAAAGGATAGAG
>JASSRZ010034259.1:0-17442 GCA_032164315.1 Malacoctenus gilli | reverse complement strand
CCCCCCCCCCCCCCCCCCCCCCCCCCCCCCCCCCCCCCCCCCCCCCCCCCCCCCCCCCCCCCCCCCCCCCCAGAGCGGTCAGTGGACCTGATGTCACTCCCAGTTCAGGACGGTTTCTCCTCTAAATGAACTGAAAGCTACTCGTCACTGAAGAGTCATTTTGGACAATGTGACAATGCAACTGACTGGTATGACCACATCATCACTGTTCCTTCACTGTGCTGACGCAGAGACCCGGGATGACGAGCTTCCAGATGAGTCCCAAGGAGGAGATGGTGGAGAGGTTCCTGGACGCTGCAGCCAGAGGAGACCTGACCGAGGTGTCCACGCTGCTCTCCCACGTCCCGTCGCTCCTGGGCCAGACGGGGCGCAACGGCTGGACGGCGCTGATGTTCGCAGCTCGCAACGGACACTACCATGTGGTGCAGGAGCTCCTGTCCCGCGGGTGAGCTTCACCTAAGAAGCACAATGTATAGGAGAGCTACGATACATTTATTTGGCTGAAAATTCAACTTTGAAATGAGTCATGAGTCAACAGATGGAATGGGTTCCAGAGGACAAGGTTATTGTCTTTAACTTCAAAAAAAGGGTTTTTTTCAACGGAAATAAAAACGAATGTTTACAAAGAAGTAAAAACGAACTTGAACTATGTTGTGCATTTACAAAACTGACTTAAACAAACAAAAATCACAAAGTTATTTATTTATTTATTTATTTATTTATTATCACATTTCAAGCCTGTCAGCAGTATGTTATTCATCAGCTGAGCAAAACTGCAGTTTGACTGCCACCTGGGGGACCAGTTAAGGAACACTTACCTTCCCAGTGGCAGTTGCAGTCTGGGTTGTCATTCACTGAGTTCCTTTTTCTCTGTCTTCCTTCTTGCAGCTGTGACAGGTTCTCGGTGAACAGTTCCTCACAGACTGCCTATGATGTCGCTAAGTTCTGGGGTCACAGGCACATCTCCAACCTGCTGGGCAACGTGGATTACGGGTGCCAGCGGGTCCTGCTGAGCTCCAGCCCCACCCAGCAGGAGAACTACTTCAGCAGGGAGACACTGGACCGACTCAGTGGGAAGAGGACTGACAAGGTGTGGTTGGAGGCCCGGCAGAGCGCCAGAGAGACCGTCTACCTCCTGTTCTCCAACCTCAATCCAATGGTCACCACGTCCCTGGACGAAGAAGGAGAACAGGTGTGTCGCTGGGGGCGTTTACATTCAAAAAACAAACCAACCAGGTAAAGGCTAAGACCTAAACTTAATTTGTTTGTCCTTCTGGAAAGAGTGGAGATGAACAAATGGATGCAAAAAAAGGAAAAACATCCAGCGGCCCCTCGGCCTTTTTGCCTGCAGTTAAACATTTTATTTAGTTTTGTGACAGAACATCTTTTATTGCTCGAAATAAACAATCACGCGCAAGCTATATGCAAGGCTGCGGGTGTATGTGTGTGCTGAGGAGGAGGATGATGATGTTTCAAAATGCATCATCTGCAGAAGGAGTGTTGTATCATTTTGACTGAATCACGCCCTTTCTGAGAGCAGCGGTGTTTATTTTGTCTGGTTGCGTCCGTTTCAGGCTGAGCCCAAGCTGTGTCGGTTCGGGTACGAGGCCGTGAAGGACCTCCTTGAGAAACCGGCAACCGTGCTCATCTTTCTGGGTGTGGAGAAGAGGAAAAAGTCATGCGGGCCTCCCCCGGAGACAGAGGAGGCCACGGCAGAGCCCCCCGCATGGTTCGCCATCGGCACCGACGAAGATGCGGCTGGACTCCTCAAGCGTTGCGGCGATGACAAGTGCTCCTTCCCAAAGACGGCGCACCGAGACCTGCTGAAGCTTACGGAGGAGGAGGCCGGTGAGGACCATGTGGCTTTGGTTGCCTTGTTCCCCCTGAACCAACTCCCCCCTCTCGCATCCCACCGTGTTGCTGTTTGGTTTTTTTCACTCCGACTTTGCCCGTCAGGTATCGTGGCCCAGGCTCGGTCAGTCTTGGCCTGGCACAGCCGCTACAGCTTCTGCTCCACGTGTGGTAGCAGCACTCACCTGGAGGAGGGCGGATACAAGAGGAGCTGCGACAACTCTGCGTGCAGGAGCCGGCAGGGGGTCCACAACACCTGCTACCCGCGAGTAGGTACGAGTCCCCGGTGGTCTGACTTGACTCGTGCACCTGTGATTCCAACTTCGCTCCAAGGAACTGAGCCAGGTCTCAGTGTTTTACTGAAGTCTGCTTCGAACTGATGTCAAAGGTAGAGTATAAGGACAGTTTGTCACGCGCGTCCCAGTGGGAAACTGACTTTTGACCGAGAGCTTTCTCCGGAATCTTTGCAATCCAGCAGAAAAAAGTGGCGATTAGTTCACGCTCCCTTTTCTGCCCAGCCGTCAGACCTCATTCACAAAAAGCTGTCGTCACAGCATTTACAGTGGGAGTCGTACTTGGTTTGTGTACATTTTCACACGGAGACGCTCGGGATCCGGCCCAGCATGTTTTACTGGAACACCATGCAGCGCTTCGTGTCAGTCGTGACGAAAAGCTTTTGTGTTCACTACATTTGTGATGAGGAATCGTGTGAAAAACGTGTGCATTTTGCAGACCCGGTGGTCATCATGCTTGTGATCCACCCCGATGGCAACCAGTGTTTACTGGGCAGGAAGAAGATGTTCCCCGCTGGGATGTTCTCCTGTTTGGCCGGATTTGTTGAGCCCGGTATGTAACACACCCACAGGCGAACAGCCGACAGCCCCCCAGTCTTTCTCTCTGTGTGCATGAAGATAAAAAAAGAAATGTTTATTTAGCAGCCAACGCTAAGACAGGAAGTGACCCCGTCATGATGGTGTCATTCATTGAACATGCATAAATGGTTAAGTGCTGGGTGCTAAAGTGGAGGTGCTGCGACGGCGCCATGTTCCATGCTCCCCCGCAGGGGAGACGATGGAGGAGGCGGTGAGGAGGGAGACCAAGGAGGAGAGCGGTGTGGATGTCGGGCCCGTGCAGTACGTCTCCTGCCAGCCGTGGCCCATGCCTTCCAGCCTCATGATTGGCTGCCTTGCTGTCGCCACGTCAACCGACATAAGAGTGGACGAGAACGAGATCGAGGATGCTCGGTGGTTCTCACGGCAACAGGTAGGAAGGACATGTTCTTGTGTTGTTTTCACCTCCGCAAGGTCTGCCAACCGGATGGGACAGTAACAGGGAAGTTGGTGTGAACAAAAAAGAAACCTCTTACAACTGAGGAGTCATATTCAAGCCATTACTAACTGAAGCCCACTCGTAACATTGGCCACATCAGGATCAAATGTTTGTTTGGACTTCTGAGCATCAGAAATCCGCTTTCTGATATTTGGATACAATTTAGGTAGAAAAAAACCTGCATTCGAGCCTCTAATGAGGCAATTCATTTTAACTCGGTTGATTGGAAAAATTACCTGGACCAAAACTAACTTTTTTCTTTTGCGTAAAGAGGAAGTTTATATTTCACACATGAGCTTGTCTTGTCCACATCTCGTGAAATATACCTGGTTGAAGAAAAGCCTGTTTTGTCGTGTCTCTGATGTCCCATGACTGAAAAAAAGAAGCTATGAATAACGTCTTCTCCTCAAATAACATGTAAGGTTCATTCTGCCCCTCTGTTGCCTTTAAAGTTAACCCGGTGCAAGGAAAAAGTTGATGAATAAGTTGGTGGTTCAAAGGTTGTTTTAGTCCAACATTTCACCGTTTGTTCCTTCTGGTCTTCAGGTGACTGACTCCCTCTTCAAAGGAGCCCGTCAGGTCCTCACCGTTCCGCCCAGACAGACCATCGCCCACCAGCTCATCAGACACTGGATCGGAATGAACGCCAATCTGTAACTTCTTGCGGTCGACTGAGAGAACTTCGCCAACTCTTCTGCAAGACTGGGATGCCGCTCGACTCCAGATGAGTAATCTGAGCCGAACTCTCAGCGTTCACTTCGTGGTAGGGTCGGAGCTTCAGAGAAGTGTCAGCGTCTCCCCCCTAACACTGGGCAAGAGGACACGAGAGGGTCTGTGAACCAGTCAGAACACATTCTACAGGAAACACAGGTCCTGTTTTCCCATTTCAAGCCAATCATTGTGATGTGTTGTGGAAACTCTTTTCCACTCTGACTCTGGCCGGTGATGGGAATAAAGATTTCCGATGACTGACTGAAGCTTCTGGGAGACGTCTTCCTTCCAGCAGAAAGGGGGAATGCGTTGTGCACTCACAGGTCCAACCACAGGTTTTTAGGTTGCAGTCGGCGTACTCGGGAGAGGTGCGAGTGGAAGAGTCCTCACTCAGTTCCAGGAGGCTGGCAGTGTTCTAAGCAATCCCAGATACAGCGTATCAAGTACCTGGAACACAGAGTTAGGGGTGATTCACTTCCAGGCTGCCTGTGGAACGATGCAGCGGCATAGAAGCGAGATTCACACTTTGGGTCGCACTCAGCGCACCAGCTGTCTCATGTACTCGCCTCCTGACTTCGGGGCGTCTTCCCTGCTCCAAAACACTTTGAATTCATGCATTCATCAAGCTCTGCAGAGTCCCGCCAACGACCCGTTCATCCAATTCCATCCGACTTTAACGCTGCCGGTCATGTTTTTCTCTCACAGATAAAAGACACGACAGAACCGAGAACAAGTCAAACTCTCATTCATTTATTTACTTTTTTCCTTCCAAAACAAAAGTCGCACTCCTCTTTTTTCATAGAAAACAAAAACGATGGCTTTACAAACATTTAAAAATGACAGAGGGCCAAAAGCAAAAAACAAAAACAACCAACAGAGACCGGAGGGAAACGATGTGGAGCAGAGTGGCTCATCGCAGTGGTTTTTCTGACAAAGAAGCAGTCGTGTGTCTATATACAAAAGGAGTTTGGAGGAACCGCTCGATTCCCCCGACGTTCTCTGATCTAAATGATGCGTCGCATGATTCTGCCGGTCGCGGAGGCCGTGCTCAGCCATGCTGCTGCGGTGTCTCGGCAGGAAGAAGGAAAAAAAACAAGCACATCTTGGGACTTCAGCGTGAAAACTTCATTGTGTGATGAAACTTAAGCACTGTCAGTGTTTGACTCATATCAAACAAGAGCAACGTGTGTGGGGCCTGTCTCCTCTCTTTGTTGTAGTGTAGACAAGACACCCACGGCGAAATAAAACATTGAATGACTGTTTCCTTGTAAATATTGGTCATTTGGCATGAGGTGGGCAAGAGGAAGTTGTTGGCTTGCCAACTCCAGGGCATGTCAGCAGCACATGGAGATGCTGCTTGTACCGATTCCCACGTTTGCCGAGTAACAACTGTGAATCTGCGCACACAAGGGGGCATTGGAGGCAATCCGTGCACACTGCTTTAAAGCGGAGGCCCTCTGAGCCCAAGTTGGTCAATGGGACACAATTGCGTGTCCCGTTTGAAGCAGTGGCCCGTCACTGACACGCCCAGCCGGGCCGCAGCTGTTTGGGGACGAGGGCGGAACGCGCCCACAGCTTTTGCTTTCTGCTGCCGCGCAGCGGTACGATGAGCATCAGTGTGATGCGGGGGCACAACGTGCTCGGTCCCTCCGATACAAGTTCTTCGGTTCAGTTACGGTTCCAAAGCACATTGATGCAGAAACAAACATCAGTATCGCCACGAGATGAAGAGCAACACGATGACTTCCGTAGCAGATTCACAAAGACTGGCCAACAACATCCATGTCCCGTTTCCCTGCATGCTACACAACGAAAGAACGCTTGAATGTGGTGAAAAAAGCTTCAAATTAGAACCACCAACATTTGAAGGATGTCATCAGTTTACTCAGTGACAGAGCTCCATAAAATGAATCCTTTTGGAAAGTGAAAGCGCCTACGATGGGATGGTTCACATGGTTACATGATGATATTGTTCTATATTATCTGGTGAAGTCATTCAGTAGAATAAAGTGATACTGATGATGTTCTGGCAGTGATGTGCTCCCCTGGTGAGAGCGCTGGTGAGGCTCCCTTTTGTACCCTCAAATGGCTCTCCTCGATCTTTCTATTTCCCAGAAATCCATCAAATAACCTTCACGGCGTCATTGAAAGCCCCTGTGACCGACGGCTCAATAGGTTTTTTTTTCTTAATCAGGAAAATAAATATCATTTAAGTGCGTCTTGAGTCGAGAGTCTGATTGCAGTTTTTACAGGAGCCATTTGTGGTTTCTTTGAAAACTCAACAGGAACGTTTAATGCTACAACTCAGTCGCATCCGTCGGCACTTGATTTCAGCTCCATGAAAGACCAAATAAATATTTACGAATAGAGAGGATGATCGCCGTCATCAACTGTTGCTGCCCCTCGTGGTCCTTCTTTGTTGTTGTTGCTGTTGTTGATGACTTCACAGTTTCGCATTATCTACGACCTGAACACGCCCCCCAAGAAAGCTCCCCTTCTTCTCGCTAAAGCAGGTGGAAGCCTCCACTGAAAGGCAGCACTTTGGTACAAGTATATTGCTCGTTTACTGATTAGATTTGCCTTGTATGAGCGTCCCAGCTCGGCGCTCTCTCTCTGAGGAGGGAAACGTGACAGCCGCTTACAAACCTGTGACCCTTTCCCGCACCTTCTCTTTCTATGTCCATGATCAGAAGGGCAGGAGGGAGGTGCATAGGTCCGGAAAACAAAGAGGAAATTTCAAACCGGAAAGAAAAAAAAAACAACAACAAACCCCCCCCCACAAACCCTCTGTGAGCAATAGCACTGAAAAGTCCCTGCAGTAAAAAAGCCAAGACTGGCTGCATCGCACAAGTTCCTTGCGAAAAGTCGACTTGTGTTGGTCAGGTTGCAGCCAGAAGCAACGGTCCAATCCCCCCCCCCACCCCCACCCGAACAAAGACAGTCAGTCGACTCAGCTGGTCCAAGGTGAGCCGGGTGGCTGGGTAAACTGCTCTCGGTTTGGAGTGTGTGTGCGCATCGGCGTCGCTGTGCACTGTGCCCCTTCCTACACGTTTCGCAGCAGCTCCAGCTGATCCTGGTATTCGGTGAACAGTCTCTGGAATCGCAGGTTTTCCCCAATCACGGGCAAAACCTCCCGCAGCAGCTCCCGCTTACGGAGACCCTAAGCAAAAACACACACACACGGACAGTCACTGTGTGCAGCAGCGGAGTCAGAGCAGCTCCATACACCAGAGGACGACGCCATCCGTCTGTGGGCCTGACGCGTCCAACAGAGAATCACTGGAGTTTGAGTGGGGAACCAGTTCTCACTTTGAAACGTGTCGGTGAGATTTGACATCAATACCAATCATTGTTTTACTGTGCAGTTAGCACAGTACTCGTTCAAGGACACAAAGCTCCCTGTCGGCCAAATTTCCCTGTGGAACAGGAGTCCCCCACTCTCACGCTGTCACGCACGCACACACACAGAAAGAGTTGGGTTGTTACCAGGGTGGTGGGTTCCCAGGATGTAACAGCTGATTTGTGAACAGGACCCAGCAGCTCTTTGCAGAGCTCACGGACACGATACTCTGAGTCTGAGGAGAAAACACGCAGACACACAGGCGCGCGCACACACGTTACCGCAGCGCAATTTATTGGCAGGATACATTTACAGGACGCCGGGGTTTTGTTTAGTCTGCGGCCCCGTTGCTCTTTTTTCACAGTAGCTCCATCTGCCTCCAAAGTGCAACTGATTCACATCAGCAACACTAAAGTTCTGGTTTGCAGGTTCCCGTTTTTACCTCCTTGTTCGAACCAAACCATTTGTATGAATTTTGCACAACAGATTTTTTCCCCCCTCGAACTTCCTGTGCTGTCCTGCTACTTTTGGAACCCCTTTGACACGGACCACAGGCGCCGTTTTTTCACCCTTTTTTTTTCACGTCGTTGACAAAATGGCCTCCAGGCCTCCGACGGCGCCATACCTTCTTTGACGAGGAAGCGCGCGTAGATGAGCAGCCAGTAGCGATACTCTTGTGCGGATTGCAGAGTGAGAGCCGACGCCAGCTGGATCTCCAGGAAGGCCAGCGTCATGCTCTGCTGCAGGTGGTGCGGGGTGGAGGAGAGGCGCGACGCCAGCCGGCCAGCGCTGAGGGACACACGCAAAGTCACACACAACTCGGTTTCTCCCTTCATTCTGCGAGTGCCGGAGGTGGCCAGGAAGAAGGAACGCTGAAGCCCTACTTGATGTTGCATCCCTGCATGACAGCCAGAGGCCCGGAGGGTGCTGGTGCATCATGGGTAGACAGACAGCTCCTGAAGTCGGCACACTGGATCAGGGAGTCTCCTTTGTCTGCTATCAGCGTCCTAAAAAAACAAAAGACAACATGATCAAACGAGTTAGTCATCAAGTTGTCCATCAAAGCGAAGGGACAGAGCGTCAGTGTGTCCCAGGAGATGCGCACCACGTCTCCAGTGAAGAGTTGAAGCAGTAGGACCTCCCGTTGGACAGGCCGATGACTGGGACTCCCTGCTGAGTCAGCAACGACTGGGACACCGTGGTGTCGACACCTTCACGCACAAACAAGACAGTGTGAGGGACAGGAACATCACTGCACCAGTGCCGAATCGGGGTGTTTCTGATCAATTCGAAGAAAAGAGAGGCAAACGCTTCCTTTCAAAAGAGCCAGTCTGAAGCTTGACGCATGCGCAAGTGTCTCACCTGGTAGAATAGTCAGCAGGGACTCGTTCTTCACCAGAGCCTTCTGTTTGTGGACGTCCCTGCACACAGACACAGTCGGATTAGACTCGACACCAAGGCGCACACCACTCTCAACCTCTCGGGGAAACGGCTTCAAGCTGACTACTGACCACACCGACAGGGTGGCCCCAGCTGTCAGCACCATGATGAAGTGTGCGGAGCAGTGGAGGGCTGACACCGGCGTGGCCAGCTGGATGGCTGGAAGGAGCCGCCGCCCGCAGGAGGAGAACACCGACAGCATCCTGTCCTCAGTGATGACGGCCAGGACATCGCTGAGGAGTGAGGTGAACGGAGAGAAGATGAAGTCTCCCGCCATCGTCACATTTCTTTTGAACCTCCATCTTTCCCGAGACCCGGAAATCCCGGAAATCACTTTCCCTGCGTCTCGGCTGTCTTCTGAGAACAAGGTTGGCGAGACGAGCGCACATCTAAAGCATGAACTGTGAGCGGCCCGCCCTACCTGCTCCCTGCAGCAGTGACCACGGAGCTGGGCAGCAGTGTGTTCCAGTCTCGGCCATCTCTGGAGCAGCGCAGCTGGCTGAGCTTTGAACCCGCAACCACCGTCACCTCGTTCTCCACCTCCAGGTGCACCGAGGGCTCCATGCACACCTGCGCACCAGATTTTTAATGAAAAATCAAACAAAAAACACCAACTTTGAACCAGTCACAGCTAAAAAGGTGCACGGGAGAAAGGTGCAATTCTGTCAGGAAATCTTGCAAATTTATTGGGAATTCTTTGTTTTAAGGTCAAACTAATTGCCATTTTCATTGGGGTGGATGTCCCAGGTCATCAACAGTTGGACAATGACAGAATTGCTTCCAACTGGAGCATATGGCGACCCCACATTAAGCAGAGTGGTTACCTGCAGACTGAAAGCTTTCTGGGTGCTTGGTGTGGGCAGTCTGGGGGCAGCTACAGTGACAGCTGCTGCTGCTGCTGCGGCGGCGGCGGCAGGAACAGCGAGAGCAGTAACCCTGTTGGGTTCTCGCTCCACCGGAGGAGTGATCTGTTGGAAGCAGGAAGGAGACTCACTTTAGTTGTTCTCTGCTTCAGGTCGGAAATGTGTACAATGAGGGAGAAACGGCCACTCGGTTTCCATAGGAACTGTCACATGGGTTATCGCAGAGTTTGTGAAGCAAAAATGTTCCACGTCGCCCAGAGGAGACATTGTGGCAAACAAGACTCAAAGAAAGACAACCTGAAAAGGCAGAGATGTGGAGACATGTGGCGTGAAACTGTGACGACCAGAAGAAAAGCAACGGACGAATGGAACCGTGCGTGAGAGTCGACCACAGTGAAGCGCTGGTTCTCAAAAGGGGAATCCAAGCATGAACGCTGCATAAGAGGTGTTCATCAAAACAGCTGTGGAATCCTTCCAGGTTGAGTTTTTCAAGCTCAAGTACAAGAGCTTGAAAAAACTATTTGTAATATAATGCAAATACATAC
The DNA here is from genome assembly GCA_032164315.1 of Malacoctenus gilli. NCBI lineage: Eukaryota > Metazoa > Chordata > Actinopteri > Blenniiformes > Labrisomidae > Malacoctenus > Malacoctenus gilli. Next base: position 7,363 of record JASSRZ010034259.1, on the reverse strand, counting down.
AAACAAAACAGGAGTTACGAGCTGGAAGATGTGCACCCTTATGTTACCAGGTTCATGAAAGTCTCCAAACTAATTGGCCCTTCAGCCCAAAAACGTGACTTATGGCAGGCGCATTCAAACGTATGCTCGGATCTACCTGAGTGAAAGTTGGAGTCATAGTGGCAGCCATCTTGTCTTTCCTGGGCCGCCCCTTCTTCCTTTTTTCCACCACCTCGGCTCCATCCATCATCAGCTCGGGTTTCCTCTTGCTGAACGCCAGGTTTTTGTTGATGGAGGCCATCTTGTCTTCGCTGTCGCTGCTTGTGTCATCTTTGATTTTGGCATCTTTCTGGGTCCAGCTGTTGTCTTTGTGCCTGCCGGGTGAACAAAGAGGATGATGTCATGGCCCATTTTGCATCACACATGCACCGTCCGTCCAGCGCGTGGGACGGCGTCGTACAGCCACCCCGCTTGGACAAACGTGTCGGCCACCTGTCGAGAGGCTTGAGTCCCCCGGTGGAGGTGATGGCAGCCGTGACACCTGGCGTGGCCTTTGACCTCTCTGTGAACCTCGAGTCAAGCGCTTTCATGGGCTCGATCTTGGAGGCAGAGGTGAGCAGCAGACTGGACTTGACTCTGGACCAGGAACAGAGAGACGCAACCAAGCGATGGCAGGTCAAGGAAGGGCAGAAGAGGGAGGGCGAGACGGAAGAGTTAGGTTTGAAAAGTATGCAGACAACCAGGCACAGAAGCAACGGGAAGAACCTACCCATCGTTGTTATCCTCCAGTCCCTTGGTCATGTTGTTGGCTGGGGGTGAGGTGAGCATGGCGTCGTGGCTGGGTCTGAGCCCCAGTGAAGAAGCCTGTCCTGGGCTGGAGTCCGAGCTGAGCTGAGGGGTGAGCTGGTTGGACATGGAGGAGCTCGAGGGCAGGATGGGAACGCTGTTGAACAGAGCCGGGGAGAAATCCCTGCGGGCCAAGAGGGACAGTGGACATCAGTTTGTACGACGCCTCTGAGGACCAAAGACTTCTTACCCCAAGGGGATGGACTTTATTCTTGTTTCACCAGCGATAACCAGCGCTCTCTAATTGCTGACAACTAATAAGATCTAAATGCTCTGGGTGTCTTTGACCCGTTTAAAAGCGCAGTGACAATTACAAGTTTCCCCTGAAGGGCTTTATTTTGAAAACGAGCAAATATCAGCATCAACATCGACAGCTAAAGCACAATAATCACATTTTTTCAAAATAGCTGCTGAACGGACTGAAACCACGAGGAAGAAAAGCAAGTCAAGCTGTCAACAGTACGAAACAGAAAAAATGTGTATTAACTGGAGAATCAAATCACTTGTGGCGCGCACTGACATGCCAGGATCACTGTGTCGTTCAACCTCATAAGATGCAGCTTAAGCTTCACTCATGCCAGCTTGAGTGAAGGTTTGGTGAAGTACCCGGAATCCTCGCCATGGACAAAGTAGACGATGTGCATGCGAACGGGCTTGTGGGATGACCGCATCGGTTCAGCTCCCAATTCAAACCCCAAAATACGAAGGAATTCATTCTTCTAAGTCTTCTAACAGGGTGGTGAATGAATCCTTTAGGCAAATGGGGAAGCCTAACCTTTGAGGTCCAGTTATGGAACAGATATGTGACGACCAATTCACGCAGACGCAAAATGCTGCCGTTTTCACATACAAAACTTGTAACTCGGTGCTTGGGAAACGCTGGCAGAGGAAGCCTCGAGGGAGCAGAGTCCTTCTCACCCTGTGTCAAGCTGAGCAATACAAAGAGGTGTGATTCGCCTCCTCCCATCTGCTGTCCTCGTCTCCACCTGCTTCTTCAAAAGGTTCTACGAGGGAAAGGAAGACACAATCAGGCAGCAGGATCAAACAATTACAAATATCTCATTCACAGACTTCCTGGGGACGTGTCTTGCTAAAGACACAAGCGGCCAGGCTTTTGCTGACAAGGAAACCTTTCAAAATCAGGTTGCATTGTCATGCAGCCACATTTAGACACCGGTACCGATTGTGTCCTCTAATGCGTCCGAAAGAAAAAGAGTCGCGAATCCAGCTTTAGCGCCACCCTGCCGGCAGGATGCGCCGCCATACCTTCCTGATGTCCTCCAGGGACTCGCCATTCATCACACTGTTGAGTTTGGGGGCCGAATCGGGCCCGGTGCTGCCTGGGCCCGTGCTGGCCTGGGTGGAGTTCTGTCGCTCCTGCTGGTATTTAAGCATCTCTGGGTTCTCGATGATGGTGGTGGAGAGGTGAGCCTCCGTGCTGGTTATAGCCAGGCTCTTGCCGTAGATGTTCTGATGGATGCTGTTCTGTGAGTCACAGGATGAAAGAGAGGAAAACTTTGAAGGGGGGAAAGACAGCAGTTGCAGAAGAAACTCAGGAAGGAGACGCAGGCGTGGTGAAAAGGGAGACTGACGACACTCCACCACCTCCCGGCAGATGCAAACCACCAACTGCCTGTAAAAACACTCCCGCGGCTGTTGGAGTAAAGGTGATATAAGGCTAAACGAGATGGCAAGAAATGCCCTCAGATTTCTCGCCCAAAACTAGCAATTTGTCAGGGAACATCGGCTTGCTCTGAAGCAGCACCAGAGAAAACTGTCAGAGTTTGCAGTCGCTGAAAGTGTTGCTGTCGTTTATTTTTTAAGACGTGCGAGACGAGTATTATGGGAGTGAACCAGGAAACAGGGTTCCCCAAGTGACACGACACATCATTTCACACGACGTCAACACAGAATCAGTCGTAGCAGGAGGTGCGTCTTACTTTCTCCTCCTCATTCAGGGGGTCTCCCAGTTCGTCCAGGGAAAAGTCCAGATAGGCCACAGTGCCGTCCATTGAGCACACCAACATCCCCAAACCTGTCAGAGTCCTGACACACACACACACACACACACACACACACACACACACACACACACACACACACACACACACTATTGATTACAGGTCATTTCATTTAAAAAATGTTTCCGATTAAAATAAACCAAAAGATCCATCGTTGGATTTCGTACAAACAATGTGATGTTGAAATCAAGATAAAGGATAAGTGGTGTGAGTGTGTTAGTCAATGACAACAATTTTCTTTCATTTTAAAGCCTCTCTAATAACTCAGCAAATGATCCAGATTTGCTATTCGTACCTTTGATTTTGAACCTGTAAAATATTTGTAATTTAACTGAATTAGGTTACACTTTGGCACCAGTGACATGGGTTCGCTTCCACTGCTGCAAAGATCATTGGCATTTTTTGGGGGCAGTCACAAAGTGGGGAACAAAAATGACACGTTTAAAATGTTAACACAAATACTGTATATTCATTTTTAAAAAAGCACATCAAATTACATCACTGCAGAAGAAGTTCAGGCAATAAAAATTGGGAACATATCAAACTGTTGAATTCTCTTTCAGTTGCAGTCAAGGGGACAGAACTTATTTTACTCACCAGGAAATGTCCATGATAGACTTATCAAATAGATCATGGATGACCACCAGAGGGCGCTTCAGTGAAGTGAGCTAAAAAGGGAGAGTGACACAGACTTTCACATCTTTCTTTGGAACTACCAGTAAAGACAGCTGGCTAATGGAGACAAACTAAATATTAAAACGTCATTAGAGAGGCAGTGTTACATACAACATAAAAAAACCACCATTTCCAGATGCCAAATAACCACCGCAGTTTTGTAATAAACAGAAAGGTCGGCGAGCATGCATACAGCATGAATGTGGAGGTTTTGCTCTCCAAAAGCTTCTCACACCCACCCGTTCCATGCATCTCAAATATGAAGCAGGCAATACTATGTATTGATTGAGAACCTAATGCCACAGGGTTTGAGGCAATGTTGAAAGAAGAAGAATGGAATCTTTTAAAAAGATGCCCGTTTTTAATTCTGCACGAAAACCAATTTGGGGGGATAAAAAAAACACAAAAAGTGAAACTGCGTTTGTTTTTTTGGGAGAACTGAGAAATGCAGATTTCTTGTTATCAAATCAGGGTCATTCAAAATGGCAAAACCAGAAGTTGGTATTTCTATTGCAACCTATCCAACATGGTCATATGAAGACATAACACCCCCATAGGCTTTAAAGTTGCTCACTGACCCAGACAGAAAGAGATCGGTCTTTGCTCCCGACGGCGCAGCAGCAGTACGGGCAGCTTGGTTTTGGAGAGCTGCCATTTTTCTGCTTCTTCTTAAAGATCTTCGGGTTGAATTTCTGTGCAGATGGGGGAAAGAGACGTAAGCGCGGAGGGGGGACATTGAAGGGGGGTTCGGCAAAAACCATTGTGGCTTCCTTACCACCACTGTGACTGCTTTACGGTGGCCCACAAAGTCCATGTTGGTCTTCCAGCCATCTCGCTCCACGATCTGAGCGGTGGGACCCGAGTTGTTCATGGCGTGAGCTGACACCAGGTACTGACCGTCTGGAGCCCAGGACAGACGCAGGACATGGGTTGTTCCTCCGCACTGACAGAGGAAAAGTTAGCAATCAATGAATCCTCAGAGAGCTCCGAGAACACAGTGAACACGCTGGGTATATGCAAAAGGTGGGTTTGCCTCTACCTCGTTAAAGGGTTTGGTGATGTTTGCCTCCATTTGCCAGTCCACCGTCCTCCACACTTTGAGGCTGTGGTCATCGGCTTGGGAAGCAAGGTATTTCCCCACTGGGTCCCACGTCAGCCCTTTGACCAGCCCTGTGTGTCCCCGCAAACAGGTCACCATCTCTGAAGGAAACGGGTTAAAAACAGCACAGATTAAAGACACAGACAACAAGCCGTATTCTCACAAAGAACAGAACCGCGGTGCTTCTTCCGTTTGTTCTGTCCCTCGCTCCTTCGGTGGCACTGGCCCCTTGTGGGACACGCAGTGCAGAAAACAGGGGAAGCTATGCTCCTGCGTCACACGATCCCAAGACCCTTGGTTTTCTTACAGACCCTCCTGATGTTGATGCAAAGGCCTGACGTGCTCCTCCCAGAAAATGCACGCTGGCATTGTGGCAATACAGCTGCGAGAACTGCGATTGGCTGTCGTCCGTCTGCGGCGTACTCTGTTCCATCCAGGGCCCTGTGGCGTGAGCCCTGATGGCGGATCAAAGGCTGCACACTCTAAAATAGGTCATCAAGCCCTTCTGCAGACATCCTAAAATATATGAAAATGCATCCCTGCGTCCTTGTCTGGAAGGAGCCAGACTGCTATCCAATCTCTGCTTCCTGGTTCGAACCATATAAAGGACGTACAGACTACTAGACGTCTTCTGCTGACGTCTCCTCTCTGGTGTCGTCAACGTTTGCAATAACACCGATTCATCCTCAGATTTCAACCGACTCCAAGAACAGTCTTAATCTGTCGGTCGCCATCGCGTATCGTGACCAGAGCAGAGCCAGAAGGTAAACAAATCCAATCTTTGAAGGACCATCACGGATTATCTGTTGCCATCCCGCAAGGTGGCTACTCCTACAAACAAGTTAACTGATTCGGGTTGACCTGATTTAATTTCCTTGAAACACTTCTGACCTGTAAGGCTGACAGATTCACAGACGTGACAGGAATTCGGCACGGTCGCACGGCTCCTTCAACTTCCTACCTGGGAACTTGCGCGCGTTCCAGATGACGATGGTGTTGTCCACGCTGCAGGAGGCCAGCCACATGTCATGAGGAGACCACGCCACATCCATCACATCTACACAACAGGAGCACACAAAACAAGGCCACTTGCTCAGGCTTGATACAAGCTCACAGTTCATCACACATGCACACTTGAAGACGCACTGGTTTGGGAGAGGTGCTGACAGGTTTACACCTTTGCTCTCACCCCCAGCAGGTAGTCACAAAAAGTTACACAGAAGGGCTCATTTGTTTCATGAAGCAGCATCTACATTATTCCATTCAATGTCACGTTCACTTTTCTGTAGAATCATTTGATTGGAAAAACTCCACAAAAACTGACACATTACTGAAGTTATGACAACAGTGTGTCATGTGTGGATTTGTGTACATCTTCCATGTAGGATTTTTTTGCAATCTGTGCACGTTTCAGGTGAACATTAAGTATTTTTGTGTTGTACCTCCAGTGTGGTTCCTGAGGATGGTGACACATCTCCACTGCTCCACATTGGCCAGCTTGCTGCTGGACCCAAACACTGTGCTCGGTCCGATGAACCTGCAGGGGCGACACTCGTGTATTAGAAACACCGCGCAGTAATTTAGCCCTAAAACAGACAGTTACCACCATATAATCGACCAAAACTGAACTTATGTACATGTGCACTATTACTACTGAAACGTGTACAGTGCAATATTCAAAGTGTGTGTATACATACGCAGCTCTCTTCCACACCATGACCAGCTTGTCGTCTCCGCCTGAAGCCAGGTACAGGCCATTGTTGGACCAGCGGACACAGTTCACGCAGGCTGAGAACATACAGGCACATTACAGGCAGCTCAGGAAGCTGCAGCTGGTTGCTATGGGAAGCGCTCGGAGCCCACGACTGAGGAAAACTTTTCAAAACATGAACAAAGCATTCTTCAGTCATGCACTGTAACAAGGACATGGTAGACTGGTTACCCAGGTGATTGTCCATCTGGCAAAGCATTTTGGGAATATTCTCGTTCTTCTCGTCTTCCTCCCTGAGGACAGGGGACATGTTCCAGATCATCACCTTCCCAGAATCCTCTCCTGAAACAGAGACAGAACCAATGCAGACAGATTGTAGTTTTCCTTCCAGGTACCACACACTGACAGTCACATGAGGAGAGGTGGAATGCTTCATCCAGAAGCTCAAGAGCAATGTGTGAGCCGCTGATGCGTCTGACTTTGTATCACTTCTTCTTTGGCCAGTCTGATACCGTAAAGGCATGCAAGGCTGCATTTTTGCTTGTTTTTCTGACAGCCACTTTTCACTAACACTCTCGGTAGGGATGCACGTTTAACCACTAACTGATAATAAGAACGATGGCCATTCATACAACTGGCTATTTTACTTTTAGTTGAGCTACTTTTGTCAATCAATGCACGGCAGCGTGTCGAAATGTTGTCAAGCGCCCGATTGACAGCAGTCTTGAAGCACTGTGTGGGACAATTTCGACTGAAGACGTGATCATTTTATTTGCAAAATCTGCGGGACTGCGCTTAAATACACAAGCAGAAAACCACAATACAAATATTCATGTCAGACAGCGAGAGGCTCAGTTCACAGGTGTGGAAGCAACAGGCTCACCTTGTCCTCCAGTTGCAAACTTTGTCCCATCAGGGTGGATGTCCACGGAAAATAAGGGCTTACCTGTCCAACAACACACACGCGCACACACACACACACACACACACACACACACACACACACACACACACACACACACACACACACAC
>JASSRZ010034258.1:0-17459 GCA_032164315.1 Malacoctenus gilli | reverse complement strand
TAGCGTCTATTCTTTGCGCCTTATAATGCGGTGCGCCTTATATATGAACAAAGTTTTAAAATACGCCATTCATTGAAGGTGCGCCTTTTAATCCGGTGCGCCTTATCGTGCGGAAAATACGGTATTTTGCAAAACTTTCTTATTTTCCTACCTGACACTTTTCTTCTTTAAAAAATCGATACGGATAAGAACAAACCTTCCCGTTGTCGGCTGCAAATTGTCATGCTGCCCTATCAGTATCCGGAGAGAAGGTTTGGGTTGTTTTCTTTGCTAGCGGGATGCTGCGTTTGACTCCCGATCCTCTCGCAGCATCCACAAGCCTTTCTTTAAAGCGTCTAAAAGCATGTCTGATACGGCCCGCTCAGGGCCACGCATTTTTTTTTTTCTCCCCCCGGACACAAGTGCAGCCCGCGGGGAGTCATTCAGAGGTTGTTTTTTTTTTTTTTCTTTCTTTCTTTCTTTCCCCGGGCACCTTTTTTTCTCCCCCCCCCCCTCGGCCGGGCGCGGCCGACGGGCCTGCCTACGCGGCCGACGCGCCTCGGCCCACGCTGTTCTCTTGAGCGGAGCTGTTGACTCCGGCGGAAGAGACGCGCCGGGTAGGTTGTGACCTCTCCCGCGCAGTCGAGGCCATTCTGCCACCTCGGAGGGGGCGCGTTCGCGGGAAAAGAAAGGAGGCCGGCCCGTGGCACTCAAGCAGCGGGGTACTTTGGAGTTGAAGCTGCGGATATAAAGGCCACGATTGATTTTTTTTCACCACCCTTTTTTTTTTGTGTAATTTTAACTCTTCATCCTACTTTTACAGCGGCGTTTGTGGGTTTGCTTAAAGTGCAGCGGCTCCCCGCCCCACACACACCCACCCCCCTAGCTGGTCGCCAGAAAAGAAAGGACGCGCATGTGGTCGTGGAAGGGGGGTGGGGAGGCGGGGGCGACACGGGCGGGCTCGCGACGGAGGCGTTTTTTATTACGGGGGCGCTGCGAGCGCGAGCGAAAGCTCCGGTTTCCCACTCAGACGAGCCGTCTTTGCATGAATTGCGGCGGGGTGGCGTTCAGCGCCAGCAAACCGACCGTGTGTTCGTTTTGTAACCATCTATTGGATTCTATTGGGATCAATGAAGTTAAACATAGAAATCCCCGCAGTGACATGTAAAGCCAAGGTCAAGTGCTGCCAGCGACATCTTCACCGTTCCATCACTTTTAGTGACTTTCCGGGAGGTATTTAAGGCAATTTAACCAATTTTTGTATTTTTTTGTGTTTGTAAACCTTCGAATATGTTGTTGAGAAAAAGAGGCGGTGGGTTTTTTCCCACTCTGACCAGGAAAACCACTCACATTTGGACCGGATTCCGACAAAAAAAAACAAACAAAACTGACCATGAAGGTCTGCATTGTGAACGTAGCTTTAGATCAACATACCCACCACACACACACACACACACACACACACACACACACACACACACACACACACCTTCTTTATTTTCGACTGCACTTTGCAATCACAGGGCGTGAAAACCAAGTCGCCAGGGAAAGCTCATTATCAGCTGGCGGTGGGGGGGGACGTCGCCGCGGTGCAGGAATGTAAAAATGACATTTGGCGGCCAGATATGAGGGGGGGGGGCACATTTCTCGGCGAGGTCAGGTGAGAGGAAATATTGTCTGAAACTTGGAAACAAGAAACTAGAGATTAAAAAAAAAATGAACAAGAACAAGCAAAAAAAAAAGCTCCGTTGCGCCACAGCAGCGTTGCGCCTTGTCTCAAACTCCTGAACGCTGACCGGTGCTGCAAACAATCCAGCTGCAGCAAACTCTCTGTCATTAACCACAATTGTTTAAAATACAACGAAAAAAGAATATAAGAGGCTGCTGTATATCTCTGGAAATGTACTTTTCACGCACAGTGCGAGTTCTATTCAATTCCCTTCAATATTATGGACGCCGTCTGGTCAAAGCCGCCTTTTAACAGCAGCCGGCAGATAATGATTTCTGTCCACTGTGTCGGCATGCCGGCGGGTAATTTTAATGGCACATTCCCAACAAACACGATTAAGCCAAACGCTCGCCGCCGTCTACCTGCCCGCCGCCGCCGGCTTCCGTCAGGCGGCCGGGCTCTTCCTTAAGCAAACAGTCGGTAATGTGCCGTCGCATTCGCCGCGCACGTTCTGATTACGTGCAACCCCCCCACCCCCCTCTCGAGGAAAAAAAGAGAGAGAGAGAGAGAGAGAGAGAGAAGAAAAAAAATCAAAGAATCGCTGAAATGATTGCTCATGCTCAATTTAGCACAGCTGTGCCACAGGTTGTTATTCTCAGTTCATCTGTTTTCATTTGGAGGCACTCCGAACGGTAATTTATCCTCACTGGGAATGATGGGAATCGTCTCCTGGTGAGAAATTTCAGGGAAAAACGGAATAAAAAGAAAAAAGAAAAAAAAAAGACTACACTAGCGAGATACAACAGAGTTTTATTTCAGGCTCCAGAAATATCTCCAGTCATTTGCGAGAGGAACAAACCTAATCAGCTACGTCAAACTATTTCCACTCTCGGCCCGCTTTGTCTTTCGTCCCAGTCAGCGCTCTCTAATCGTCTTTAATCATCCGCACACAAGCTTGTGTCAGACTTTCAATTATTTAAAAGCTTATGGAAATGGATGGCAGTTTAGCCTATGAATTCGGTTCTGATGAGCGCCCGCTGCGAGTGTAAATGATGATCAACTGCCGGCGTCAACACGCGAAAACAGCTGCCGCGCGTCCTATACGTCCAAACTCTCGGGCGGCAACTCACTTGTTGCCTGAAATGTATATTTACGGTGGAGTTTGGGTGGATTTTCGTGTATCGACCTCGATTCTTTCCCAAAAACAGCAGCACCCGGTGGACAAATCCGGTACAGCACTTCTTTTTTTTTTAAAAGGCTCACGTATTTCCAGTCTTATTCCGGTGGCTGATTAACTCTATTTCGAAAGACCCCCATCCAGGACCAAACCCCCCGAGACCCTCTCACTATGAGGCACGAACACTTTTCTACTGACCCATCTCAACAATTTCCACCTAATAAATAAGCGAGGACTCGGAAAAAGAAGGTATCATCAGCGCGCTCCATTTGGAAAACAGTCACCCGAAGGTCAACCCCCCCCCCTACAATAAGGCTTTAATTTTGCCTATAAGATAAATTCCCACATGGATCATATAGTCCGGTGGCGTCTCCATCCTGGCAGACAATTGATGGGGAGGAGAAGGAGGAGTGGGGGGGGGGGGCGCTTTTTTCAGAGCATTAAACCTCCGGTCGTCGACGTCATAATTGCTTTTCTTACGGCAAATTTGCTTTTACTTTCTCTCCGTTAATGAAATTAAAGGCCGGGTCGGTCCTCCCACAGTCGGCGCCGCTGTCGACCTGAATGTCAGCGGCGGCCGGATTCCCTTTCCATTGAATCGGAGCAAAAACCCAGGAGAAGGAGGGTGGGGTGGGGTGGGGTGGGGTGGGGTGCGGCATGAATTGATTGACAGCGTTCTATTACGGGGGGGGGGGCTTATCAGGGCCCGGTCTGCAATTATCCGGGTTCAGTGCGGCGGTGGGGGATTTGATTTGTGCCCGGGATTATTGTTGCGCAGAAGTGTGCAGAATAGGGGGGGGGGGACTGCTCTACGTCTTGACCCTTCTATCATTTCCATTAGCATGCCCCCCCCCCACACACACACACACACACACACACACAGGCACACAAACTCACTCAGTGGCCGCCGGCAGCCCGTTGTTTTCTCGCCGTTTTGAAAATCATTTCTTTGTTACATTTTTTTTAAGTGGATTTGGATTTTTATATGTGACATTTGGCTCTTTATTTGTTTTCGGGTTTGTTGTCTTTCTGAGACCTTTCAGTCGGCGAAAGTCAACCCTCTGGTTTGCAAGCAACCGGTAACCAAGCAGCCTGTCGAATCAATCACAATGTCGCGTTGCGAAAGTGGTTTTTTTTTTATTCTTTTTATGTTGATTAATGTAAAAAGCATGAAAACAAGCCGCGGCGAAGTGACTCTTTTTGTCGGCGGAGCGGCGAATACCACGGCGACAGATCGAGTCGAGTCGACGTATAGGAGCTCCAAGGCTCCGGATTGGGGAATTAGACAGTAATAGACGCAGGCCTAATTGCACAAACGCAACGGCACGAGCCAGTCAGATTCTGCCATCTGTCCATTCAAACGGCACATTCCGGCATCAAACGCGGCTTCATCTCGGTACAATCCGGACCGAAATCCAGCTGACGGCTCATTACTGTCTGCCAGAGGAGCTCTCATTAATAGTTTACACTCAGCAGAAAAAAAGGACGGCGCTCACGGTTCAAAACCGCGACTCTTAGGAACTTCCAGAAAGTATTACGCTGCAAATAATAAACATTTTACAAGCGTTTTCGTTTCTTTTTTCTTCACTCAAAATTATTGCTTACTTGAAGCCAAAACGGCTTGTTTAAGGAGTTTCTTCATCATTCAAAAACTGGAATCAAGAAGCATCAGGAAGTGGCGCTCCGTCTCTGCCTTTCATTGTGGTTTATGTAGATCCCTCCATCCCGCTGTCAAGTCATTTGCCTCCGTCTCTCTCTCTCTCTCTCTCCACTCTTGCAGCTCGTGCATTTTTCAGCCTCGTGCCCCGTGGTCAGCACAATTACAGCCGGCTGAGGCCGGCCGGCAGCTTGATTGGCCGGGGGAAAAATAAATGCCTTCAGTGGCAGATGCAGCCAGTTGTTGAAGGACAGCCCGTGCCTCACAAATCACCGAGAAGAATGCCGATGTGGCTCTCTCATGGAACAGCCGCCCGAATCACTATCATCCCAAAACAATGCGTTCGGAGCGCTAAAAAAAAAATTACATCGAAACCTGAGATGCCAGCGGGCTTTTTCTTGGTTAAGGTGTATTTTTTTTAATCCCTTATTTTGAAAAAAGCTATAATGTTACAATGTTTTTTTTTCCCAATAGAAAATTAAAGTCCTGCAGTGAAAATTGTTTTTTTTTTTTTATCCCTTTTTTGTCCCTTTCTGTCTTTCACAGTGAAGCCAAACAGTGGTGGAAACACCCGCAAACATACAAAAGTAGGAGCCTTCAAAATAAAAGCAACAGGCGGTTTCCTGCTCAGGATTCAAGAAAGTGTCTCATTCAGCTTTTCTCTCGAGTGTGCAAATTTAATCCTGACAACTTCATAGCAGGCAGAGCCTCAGTGAACCCCCCCCCCCACACACCACCACCACCACCCCCCCCCCCCCACCCCCACTCGCCTCGCGCCTCCCTGCATCTACTCAGCCACTGCTCTCTTCCAGTGCAGGCGCTCCCTTACTCCTTCATTCATAAACTCATACATGCGCGATCACACGAGCCGCATTGACGCACGCGTTCAGCGAGGCAGGATGGGGGGGGGGGGAGTTGTGTTTACGCATGCAGTCACAACATGCTGGGGGGGGAACGATACAATGGCAGAGCGCACTCGCCTTCGCTCGCACAAAGTAGCGATTGTGTTCGGGGGGGGGGGCAGAGAATAAAAGATGCACTTTTTTTTTTAACTCGCGACATAAAAATGCAGTCGACAGACAAAACGCATTTCCATGATGACCCTGGCCACGTGTGCATATGGAGCGTCCCCCCCCCCACCCCCACCCCACCTCCTCCCGCCTCATGCATAGTGAGCCGCCCCGCTATGCATGCCTCATCCATGAACTCTCGTGGGCTCTCGGGGGGGCCCCGGGCGGCCGCCGCTTTTGACATCAGACGCGACGAGGCCGAGAGACAGACGGGCGGACGACTCTGTTCAGCGTTCACGACTGACTGTGGGGTCCACGTGAGCGGGTTGCTTCTGCGCGGGGGCACGTGGAGTATCCGTATGACGGCACGTTGAACATACATTGAGACGGGAGCGCGACTTTACTTTATTTCATGGCAAAAAAAAAAAACGATCCCCCAACGTTTGAACCTTTATGGAAATCCTGAGGAATGCTTTGTTTCTTTTTTTTCCCATTCAATATTTTTTCGTGCTAAAGCTGAAATTGTGACAAAGTTATGGGAGCGAAATATTGTCTCTATCTCTCAGCCTTTCAATCCAAAGCAGGAGGGGGGAGGGATGGCTGCAAATATGTGATTTCTATATCTCTGGATGACCCTTCAGACACCATCAGCGGGTAATTTGTCCCAGTCTGAGCGAACACACTGACCCAGCCGTTTGAAGGCTATCAGCGCCGGGCTGATGTCGTTCCACCGGTGTTTGATGGGACTCAGATGATTGCTCGCAGAAGACCTCTTCACCAGAGCCCGCCGCCGCCGTTCTCGTGGTGTTTTTTTTTTCCCCCCCAACGACTTTGGTTATTCTTGCCTTGGCTGGCCTGCCAAGGGTCCTAAAAGCAGAGGTGGTCCTGGTAAGAAGAGCCAGATGCAGTACAGCAGCAGCAGTAGCAGCAGCAGCAGCCTGAAAGCATAACCAACCCTCCTCCTCCTCCTCCTCCTCCTCCTCTTTACTGTGTGACACTGCGTAAAATGTTGCCGTCTTGGAAAGCTCCGTCTTTGTCATCTGTGAACATGGAAGTGATGGCTCTTCCTGGAAACCCGGCAGCTCTGTGCCTTCCCTCTAAAGGATTATCACCATCACTTAGAAATGGTTTTGTATCATGAATATCTAAATGCTACTTGGAATTTTCTTCTCTTTTGGATCTTTACGCACGGCTCCCCCTCTCCCCGCTTTTATTGTGCAGGTCCACAATACGCTGCAAAAAACACAACCTATTTATACTGTATAAAAGTTGGCTTTTTTAACTGACAATTTTTTCTTGATCAGGCTGTTTTGTACTTGAGGAATTCAAAAGAAAAAAAAAAGAATTCACTACTAAAATGTATTTGATACAAGAGCAGTAGAGAGGAAACAAAAGTAACACAATGGAAAATTTTTTTTTACATGTTCAATCATTATTTTAGCAAATTAAAGGTAGATGCAAATATGCTCCCATCAGCTAATGATGGTCGCCCGTGAGTTCCTGTCCCGCTGCACAGTCATCATGCACATGTATGCATGTTTTGCAAGTCAGTAATGATTCACATCCCCCTAGTATCTGCAAACACACCTGCGGAATTCCCCACATTGTCCTGGAGTCGTCCGTCGGAGCTCGTTTGCGTTTGAATTCTTGAATTTTTTTCCCCCTCGCATTCCCCCAAAACGGTAATAATAAACCCGAAAAAAACCCCTCAGATTCTGCTGTCTGTCTGCCCCCCCCCCCCAGCCCCCCCGGTGGACGCAGCGGCTTTACTCCCCATCCCGGCCAATTAGTTTTTAATTTGTACACTGCTGTTTTCACGAGGGACTTCGAGGTTTGGGATGGTCATCTGCTTTAATTTGTCGTTTAATCGCGCAGGAGCAACAAACGTGCCCGGGAGTGGGGTATGGGGGGGGGGGGGGTAAACTGACACGGGGAGGATCTCATGACCGCCACAGAAATGCAGCTTTTTAATTCCTGCTTTACTGGAAAAGTCAATAGTGTTGCCGTGCTCATCAATAAAGTCATTTCCACCGGGCCGCAGCTTTCGTTACACCGAATGTTGAGTAATTATCTCGGGGCTGATCACATTGACAGGGCAGTCGCGCGGCGGATGATGCAGATATACGGGCAAAGCGAAATAAGATATTTCCTAATCAGTGACAAAAGCAAAGGTGCAACTCCCTCACCCCCCCCCCCACCCCACCCACCCACCCACGAATTTTCTCACAGCGTCATTTGGACGAAAGGGTTCGATCACGCCGTCGCCGCGTCGCGATTGTTATTTCTCTCTCTCTCTCTCGCGCTCTCCAATAGCGGTGCATATTTGTAAATGTTTCCCCGATTGATTGCGCGTTCGCTGGCCTTTCGGCGGGCCGGGGGGGGGGGGTCCCGTGTCCTTTTGCATTGTGCCCGCTTTGGGGTTTTTTTTGGATTTCTCCCGTCTCCAGTCAAACACGTGGGAAATAAACTGCCGAGCAGAGGTGCAAAATTTGGCAGGGAAGCGGGGAGGGGATAAGAGGGGGGGAGGTAGAAGATGTGGGGAAGAAAAGTGTTCTTCAAATAACCCCCCCCCACCCACTCACCCCCTCACCCCCTCCCTCTCTGCTAATGAGCTGGCAAGAGATTTACATAGCCTGATGACTAAGTGATCCCGGGTAATTGCCCGCGTGCAACCTGGAGGTTTAATCTGCGATGAGGAGAAGTTTCTGGTGACAGTGCCGGCGATTCAGCCCCTCCCTGCGTTGGGAGGTCAACGGGAACGGCACCCTCCACCCCCCCCACCCCACCCTTGGTTTCAACACTGCCCGAGACCATTGGCGGTGGCTTCAGGGATCACTGCTCCACCAGGGAAACGCAGAAAGATGGAAGCTGCTGTGAACGCGGACTGACGAGGGGAAGTGACTCCAATTATGGACGCTGTAAGTCAAATTCACCCTTTCACACAAATGACTGAGAGTGATTTAAAGGTCTGTGGAGGAGGCAGAAGACTTTCGCTTCAGAAGGTGCCAAACGTCTCCGAAATTGCATCTTTTTCAACCCCCTCAAGTCACTTTCTGTGTTTGCAGCGCAGCAGCAGCAGAAACAAGCATCACACAAACAGACACAAACAGGCAACATGATTCAGTTGTGGGAAATGTCTATAAGTCAACAGTATTCACTCAAAGGCGGGAATGACGCCGCGTCTCCAGTAGAACGAGCCATTTTTTCCTAGGATTCCCGTGACAACGAGAGCGCCTGAAAGCAGCGGCGGCAGCGACGCTTTTCCCGAAAAGCCGGATTTGCACTCCGGAGGCTCAGCACGCACCCGAGTTCCCCCGACCCGTGCTTGTTTTTTCCATGACATTACCAAAGCCATCCAAGGACTCGACTTCATTTTGAGTGAGAGCATGTCAGCCTTGATTGATTGGGATGATATAATTCCCGGGCCGCCGGGAACTACACGGCCGCCCGTGGAAATAGGTTGACAGCTGGAGCGGATACTTTATCAGACTTACACAAACGGATTTATCGGCGGCGCCTCGCGCCGTGATTGTATTAAAACGACGCATCGGGGCTTCAGAAGCGGAGCGCCGCGGACGCGTCTCGTACCTTCACGGGCCGCGACGGTTTCGTCGAAGTTCGCTCAAAGGGCCGAAACTCGAGGAGACGAGGGGGCGACTTCGAAAAGGCGGATGATAAGTCGCCTTCCGATGAATATTTATGCAAAATACCCCCCGTCCCCGTCCCCGTCCCCGTCCCCTCCCTAATTACTTGCTGTATCAATACGACACAGCTCGGGGAGAAAAAAAAAGGACTGTAAGTGCATTAATCATTGATCCTCGGCGGCCTCGAGGTTCGCGAACGGCACGCGTGCTGGCAGGCCGCAGCTTTTTTAGTCAAAACAAAGCTCTCCTTCAATAATCCGTCCTGATGCCCGGCGCTCCGTCCACCTCACTGGTTTCGGTATGGATTTCCCGGCAATGCGAGTTGTTGAGGGGGCGCTTACATAAAAGGGATGGGGGGGAGGGGGGAGGGGTTCGAAGGGGGGGGCAGTAACCTTTATGCTCGGTTAACGCGACACAGCAATCCCGTCATTTTTTTAGGGGGGGGCCAAGCCCGCTGACATTCTCCGCAACGTGGCAGAACAATGTGGCGCGCGGCGGCGGCGAGAGTTCCGAAAGCACGCAGAAGAAGTCAGGTGGCGACTGACTGATGAGTGTGACCGTGTGTGTGTGTGTGTGTGTGTGTGTGTGTGTGTGTGTGTGTGTGTGTGTGTGTGTGTGTTTTTCCCCTGGCCCGGCACGCGCTGGGATTGGCCCGACGCGACCCCTCCGAGTCGAAACGCGCGTGCCAGTTTTCACGAGAGGCTCCACGCCGCGCCGGGGAATCAGGCCCAAATTCGTAAAATGACGCCTCCATCAAGAGCCGCCTGATTCGAAGCACTTTGTATTTCTTCAAGGAAAGAAGAGGTGGGGGGGGGGGGGCGCCGCGGCGAGCGCCTCTCGTCTCCTCCAGAAAATGAGACTCTGGACAAAAACGGTCCCGCCGGCATCAGCTCGGCGCCGCGTGCGACCGACCGCTCCGTTTCGACTGTTGCCTTCCAGAGGTGATAAAGGACCCTCGTTCGACGCCGGGGTTTTTTTGGCCGTCAATAATTCATCGTTTGCGCGATGCGGCGACCCGTCCTCCCTCCGCCGGCCGCCCGAGCTTCCGCGTCCGCCGTCAGGCCGCCCGTCCTCTGACCTCGCCCGTAAATCTCCGCGCCCAATACTGACACCGGGCGGTGCAGGCAGGTCGGGTGGGGGGGTGGGGTAAAACAACAGCTTTTATGGCTCTGAGGGGAAGCAGCAGTTCGGGCTTAGAAAGCATTACACTTGATTGGAGTAAGTCACATTTACTGACCGCTGATCTCTCACTCCATTAGTCGCAGTACATAAAGGGCATTAATCCAGCGCGCCTCCCAAACAAGCTGTCCGGCCGGCCGACGAGCTCAGCAAACATGTGAGTGAGTGCCGGCAATTCATCACGGCGATATAGCGACGACAGGTATAGATAAGAGATCAATCGGGGGGGGGGGATCTGCGGGGGATAAAGATGGCTTTTAATGAGTCCGTCAGAGGTCAGAAATGTGTCGTTTGTTTGGCAACACTTCTTAAAAACGCGATAAAACAGACGACTGTCAGTAATCTGCTGAAATCAAACGATTCAGTGATTAAAGATATCTGCTTTCTGAAGTTAACACCTTCAAGTAAAGGAACGAACACTGGTTATCGCTTTATCTCTTGATATTCAAATTGTTTTCTGACATCTGAAATGTTCGTCAAAGAAGTTCGGCGGCAAAACACGCAGTCGCACACGGCACCGTATCCCACCGCGACCCTGGGTTGTGGGTGCGGGGGGAGTGGGGGGGGGGGTGGGGGGCCGTTATCCGAATCTGGATGAAGTGGCAGATATATAGCGCGTGACAGTCAAAAGGACTCCGACAACGCGGACGGCCGGCCACTCATCGATCAAAGCGACACGTTTGCGTCTTAAAGAATGGATGGCCGCAGCAGCCTTGGAGGCCGAATAAAGGCCTGCCAAGCACACATGATGAATCTGCGCGGCAACGCGGTTGCCGCTGCACCCGTGTCGGCCTCCGGGCCGAGAACACAGCGAGGGAGAGCGTCCGCGGTGGGCGAGTCGGTCCCGTGTGGGGACACACACACACACACACACACACACACGCGCACGCACAGCTCAGATTGCTGACACTAAAAATATGATGAGCTTGGTTTTGATTCAATGACAGAGATTAAGTTACTCAAGAAGCCAAAGTGGCAACAAATCAGTCTTTATACTTATACTTCTGATATAATATGAGGAAAAAAAAAGTGTTTTGAATGTTCATATTTTTATTGGAGGTCAAATTATAAAGGAAAATTGTGAGAAATTGTATAAAAGAGGGACATTTTATCCAGTTTTTGTTACATTTTTCAACATTTTACAACGTAATAAATACTTGTGGATTGATTGTCGTGTCACCATATGAAATCCCGTCAACGGCGGCAGGGGCCGAGTTAATCCCGAGTTCTTTCTAATCCCGTTTGCTCGCTCTCACAGACTCGCGTCGTGATTGAAGGCGCGCTTGGAATTTGCGAATAAACAAAAAAAAATAAACGGCTTTTGCCGTCTTCACAAAAACACTGAGAAAACGTCGCCTTCCCAGTCATGTCGCCTCTGTTCCTCCGCAAAACCCCTCGACTTCACAGTCCACTGTAAAAAATTCGGGATCGTTTCCGCGCTCCGGAACATTCGCGTACAACTCGTCCAAACACTGCAGTAGAACTATGGTAAAAAAACACGGCTTCCTACATACGTGGAGTTTTCCTCATCGATGGGAGCAGATTTACAGGACGCGGCCCGTCCTCCGGACTCAGCAGACGGAGTCCTCTGTCCTTGACAAGTACACTTAATTAAACTTGCAATCAGCTGTTGACTGCTCCCCGCCCCCCCAAGCCCCCCCCGACCCCCCACCCCCCGCCTCATCAATAAAGCAATTGAACCGCATGCGCCACCGCCTGTCTCCCCGTGTTAACGCCTCTCCACTGAGCCGCATTGTCGGCTCGTTTATCACCGCGAAAACCTCGGCTCTATCGCCGGCCTGAAAACTGCGGCGGGGGGGCCGGACGCTTCCCGTACGAGTCCGTCTGGGGAAAAGGGGGAAGACGGACGAGCGTCTCAGTTTCGAACGGTCAACATCGCGCGCGGGAAACCGAAGCTGCCAGTTCACGATCGGCGCCGGAACCGACGGCACACTTGGACCGGGCCCTTCCCCGACGGCGCCGAAAGTTTGCACTCCTGCGCGCGGTTCCCGCGGCGCCGTCAGTCTCCCAGCCTGCCGCCGAGGTCGGTGTCATTCATCAGAACTCCACAAGAACATGTAATGGCGCAATTACATAAACAATGATTGGCAGGCTAAATAGCATCATATTTGTGAAGAACCTTTCAAAAGGGTGTATATTTGCATAAGCAACAAGGGCTGACGCGCCGGCGGAGCAGCTGCTCTCACCGGGAGGCCCGAACCATAACAGCTTTCCGTGATTTGGCGTAATCAGGGGGGGGGGGGGGAAATAACTTTCTGTTTTGAGGTTAAATTCGAGTGAATCTGAGTGGAGGGAGGTGGCGGGGGGGAGGGGGGAGTGTGAACTCTGGAAAGAGTGCGGCGTGGATGCTGAACCGCGAGACGCCGAGTGTCGGGATCGAACCGCCAGCCCGGTCTGGGCCTTGTGGCGGGGGGGGGGGGGGGAACGGTGGTCGGAGGCGAGCCTGTGTCAGGCCCCGCTCTCGGAAAAGACCACTACGTCTTCTTCTTCTTCTTCTCTCGCTTTTTTTTTTTTTTTAACCGCGCGCCCGCCGCGTTTTCGCTCGGCGGGCCTCGAGAGCCCCTTCGAGTGAAACTCGAAACCCCCCCCCCTTCATCCTCCGACCTGGAAGGTGTCTGACACGTTTCCCATCTGACAGCTTCCCTCCTTTCTTTTTTGGCATTTCTAATTTGAGCCAACTGAAGCAGGTGTCACTCTCTGCCAACCCAGACCCCCGACCCCCACCCCCCCGACCGCCGCCCGGCTTTTCATTACAGGGTCCCCGGATTGCATTTGGGGTGGGAGACAAATTGGTTATGTCTCAAGTCGAATTATGTCCAGGTCTTTGCAATTCAATTCGCTTATCGCCCAAAAAAATAGATAAATAAATAGGTTTGAGAAAAAGGGGAGTGGGAGAAAGAATGTTAAAAAAAAAAAAAAGTGCGTGGGCGGGGGGGGGGGTTTTCGAGGTGCCGCTCCTCGTTGAAAGGCGGATTCACGAAGCGGTGTAAGCTGACGTCGAATTGCCTGCCAATTTCTGGTCAAGACATGAGCGCGGACTTCTTTCACTGCCGACTGCGTCATGCTTGACGGCTAAAAAAAAAAAAAGGGGGACGGTTGGAAAAAAAAATCAAGGAGCCGCGTTCCTCTCAGCAAATTACCAGACGACCACGAAGCCGCCGCCGCCCGCCAAAAAGGGCGCGACACCTTCCAGACGCAAAGTGTGATTGTCAAATCGCTCGGCGCGCAAAAAGTCGAGCACTCGGGCTCGAGGCGGGTCTGCCCGCTCTGTTTTGGGGCTTTTGCGTCGAGAGGTCTCGGGAGTGGCGTTGCACTCGAACGTCTCATCTTTGCAACACAAATGAGACGTTGACAGCTCCGTCTGGAACTCAGTCAGGAATCGGTGTTCTCGCAGAGCCACAAAGGTTATGGAGGACATGAACGGGGCTCCAACGGCAGCAGTGGATATCCAGCAGTGGGGGAGGGAGTGGGGTCGCTGCCCCCCCCCCCCTTCCCTCCCACTGTCATCTATTGTCAGGGTCGGGGTAGCTTATTGACACGCCCATTGATTTTCTGATTAATGGACCTCTCCGCCATTGGCATTTACTGCTGCCGACATCATTTTAATGTGTGCATGATCGATACCTCCATCAACACGGAGAATATCCCCCCGCTGTCGAGCTGCGGGGGGGTGAGGCGGGGTTTGTCTGTGCGCATGTTTCCCAATAGGGCATCGTGGAGTTTGGGTCGCAACGATTCCCCCCTCCCCTCCCCCAGTCACATGTGGGCGGAGCCTTTGGGACCGGGACGACTCACTCACGGACGCATCACTCAATAACAAGGAGGTGCACGCCGCGACAGCCGTCAAAACCCAAAGGTCCGACCCGCAGCCGAGCGTCGCCCCAGCGACATGATTTATTAATTGTTCTGAGGGCGTGCAGGGCGGGGGGGGGGGGTCGGAAGGCTTCCTCCGGATGCTCGTGTCCTCTTTTCATTTGTTGATTGCATCTGCGGCCCGCAACGATCGCTTCGCGTTCAGGTGAAAACGCCCGAGCGTGACTCAAATACCAAACGCGTCCTCAACGGCAGATTGATGCAACCGGTCTCGTCCTCTTCCGAAACCTCCGCCGCCATCGCCGTCTGTGTGTTTGCGCGCGCGCGTGTGTGTGTGTGTGTGTGTGTGTGAGAGCAAGAGGGGTGAATGTAACCAACAATGTGAAGCGCTCCGACATCGCTTCAGTGAGGGTGGGGTGGGGGAGGGGGGGGTGATGGTTTGTGCCCGCGACTGACTGGCGAGCTCTTCGTTTCGAAAAGCTGCCGGGGCTCGGCGTCGGCGCCGGCTCCTCGGCGCGCTCCCATTATCTCCGACTCTTGAGGTGTGAACCGCGGACCGAAGTGAAAGCGGCGTCCCAGCCGCGCCCCCTCCCCCCCCCCCCTCCCCTTTTTACATTCCACCTGCTGCACGCCGGGACTGCCTCCAGCTTCAGGACAAAAGAAGAAGAAGATGTTTTAGCAGGCTGTAGTTACACGCAGCGGAAGATGATTTGCAAGCCCGCTGTCGACAACTTTCTGTGGCGTTGCGCAACATTTTGCACCGAAAGCCCGCTAATTAGTGACATCGGCGACGGGCACACGCTTCACAGTTTGCGTGCCATATGCTTAATCTCCAAGTCAGGGGGAGCTGCGAGCGTCACTGGATGGAGCCGGGAAGCCAAGTCGTCCTCTCTCTCCGCTCCACCAGCAGCCAGTCTGTTTCCCTGCTCTCATCTCTTCCTTCAATGAAAACACTCGTTTCCGGCAACGTGCACCGACGGTTGGAGCGACCGGGTAGGAAAAAGGACGCGCTTCGGTCCGTCCGGCTGCCGGGTTCAGAAGCCAAGCGGGTCTCTCCGCACCGAGCAGGTCCCCCCGGGCGGCATCCCCCTCCCAACAGGTCGTCGGTGCTTCCATCGTCAGTCGTGGCGTGTCCATTATCGCTGAATACTTAATGATATACTTAACTCAGCCTCGGCTGCTGTAGACAGCTTGGTTCAGTATGAACGTGAGAAGCAGTGACGCGCAGCAGTAGGGCGCACAGTGAGTGAAACATTATTCAAATGTACAATTAGAGCACGTTTGTTGATCAAGGGAGTCACTTTACCACTGATCATTTTTTTAAAAGTGTGTTAGAGGAAAATTATAAAAAGGTCTTTTTGAAAACCTTCAAAATAAAACACTTGATTTCCATGAAATGAGAGGACTGACAATCACAGTAAGTATTAACTTAGCCTTTTTCAACTGTAATTGGTGTCTTTCTTGCTGCTGCTGTACCACAGTAATTTCCCAGACTGGGATGAATAAAGTACTTTTCTATTCTTTTCTATTCTATTCTATTCTCTATTCGAAAAGGAGGTTTCCCGTGACTGCGCAGCAAACCTGAGTGAAACGCGATGCTCGCCACTCGCTCCCGGTTCGAAGGCTTGAAATGGCGACGTAGTTTCTACGAACAAAGCAAACACGCGAATTGCGTCGGGACACCCCGGAGAAAAAATAAAAGCTCCGTGAGACAAAATTGCTCCGCTTTCCACGGTGAATGAGCACAAACGCGGCGTGCGTGTTCACGCTGAGAAATCAGGCTCTTTTTCCATCACGTCGGAGCTTAAAAAAAAAAAAAAAAAGGCAGGAAGGCCGGACGAGCACGGGTGGAGGAAGAAGCAGAGATTCTAATAATAATAATCATAAAAAAAAAAAAAAAATGTCCAAAAAAACAAAAAAAAAAAGGGAGAAGCTGGCCTCATATTCAGACCTGAAGGCTTTCCATCAATATTTGATGGCCAGCTGAGCCAGATTGGGTCATGTATTGAGAATTTCAACGAACTCACAGCGAGGCAGCGCGAAACCAGGGAAGCACATTTTGCACTGGATAATAGCCTCCTCAAGGCAACGGTCAAACTGCCCCCCCACACCCGCACCCCCACCCCACCCCCATCCTCTCCCTTCCAACTACTCCGACCGAAACGCCTCACCGCTGGGGACTAATGCGAGCGCGCCGGGGTGGCGCGGCGCCACCCCCCCCCCTTTGCGCGCTTGCAAAAAAAAACTCCGCGCAAGTTTTTTTTACTTTTCAACTTGCTTTTATGACTTTTCGAAGTGGAGCGTTATGGCATTTCCAAGAGTGTTTACTGCTGTTGCGGCCTTGGAAAACTCGGCGTGCCATTTGAGATCCCCGTCATAAATATTCCTAATGCTCCTCGTTTGGATCGGCGCGCGGCGGAAGTGCGGGGCGATATACAAGATTGCGGCGGTGACCTTCACTGCTTGGCAAACTGTTTGCGCCACCGCTCGGAAGTTATGAGATTCCTCTCGAAACGGCACAAAAGCGGCGCGTTAATATCATCCCGCATCAATTCGAGCGGCAACAACCCCCCCCCTCCCCTTTAAAAAAAAAAAAAAGTAAAGGATGCCCGCTCGTAATAGGCGACGGCAATTCAAATATATTTCGTGGGGAGCCCGCGAGCGGGGCGGCAGCAATATCGGCGCTCGCCGGGCCTCAGCTTGAATGTCACTGCCACATGGGTGTGTCATGAGATACAAGGTGCAAGGCATTTTATTAAGAAGCTGCTTGTTGGGGAGAAGTTCGAAAGGTCTCGGGGGGAAAAAGTAATAATAGTAATTGTTCTGGAGGCTCTTCAAAATAAAATCCAACAGTAGAGTACTGAGGTTCTATGGAGCGGAAACGGGTGTCCCTCCTGATTCCTGACGACACCCCCTCCCAAAAAGGCGGGGGGGAGGGGCACAAACCGCAGGTTGGGAACCAGCCTCCCTCCCGCCGCGGCCCATCGATAACCGCAGCGGCTCCAGATATTCTCTCACCCGCACAGGGCCGTATTTAGACCGCCCCACTAGGGGGTGCAGGTAGAATATCAGGGGGGGCAAGTGTGTTCATGCCGCTTGCACATTCGGAAGATTTTGGGGGGGCAGTCACGGCATTTGGGGGGGCATTGCCCCCCCCCGTGCCCATGCCTACATCCGGCCCTGCACCCGCAGCGAGCCATTTACCTTCCCTTATAATGTGCTATAAATCCAAAAGCATAAGCACCGCACATTCATTTGGGAAAGGGGGCGGAGGGGGGGGGGCGGCGGGGGGGGGGGGGCTTCACAGAGT